>JAOEGS010009868.1:121695-138555 GCA_025447755.1 Corythornis vintsioides | reverse complement strand
GATGCAGCACCTTACACTTGCTCTTGTTAAATTGCATTAAATTTCTCCCTGCCCATCTCTCCAGTCTGTCCAGGTCTATATATATTCATGATATATGAACATTTTACTTATTATCTTCATAACGATGTTTTATTGTAACTAACTCATGCAAATAGTGGGACTGAGTCTGTACCATTAAAAAATGTTACTTTTATATGTTTTGTAAAAGTATAAACCACTTCCTTCTTCCTCTGATCAAAGAAAACATGAGCAGTCTGTGAGGCAAGAAGAAATCCCACAGTGACTAATTCAGGAGGCATCAAATATTCTACCTTTATAGGCAGAGCAGAGTGAAAACTAACAGCAATCAACAGCAAATCCAGAGGATGGTGGGCATATAACTATTAGACACTAAGCCAGGCAGCTGGCACTGAATGTCAAAGAAATTAGTTTTGCATTACAAAAGAAATGGATTATATTTCTATGGAAATCCCATTTGTATAAAGACTAAGTAAAGACAGTTAGGAACCAAAATAACTGGGTCAGAATGACATAAGAACTGTTTGAGGATATCTGTTTTTCATATAAAATATTTGACAAAGGGCAAGATATGATTATTAGATGAATGGGCAAATATTAAACCAGTTAAGGTATTATTAGACATTAGTAACTTTTAAAGTGAAGTGCTGGAACAAGAAACTCCTTTTCTGGAAAAGTTTGCAATGGAAGATGACTGGCACATCCATAACATTGTGTGTCTCATCTGAGTTGAAACCCACAATCTTGCTTTGTTCAGCATATGTTTTACAAGCCTGGGGTACACAGATGTTTTTGGGCAGTCAGGGAGAGAAATCCTTCACCATGTCACAGAATTGCAGGAGGAATCACTGGAACTGAGCTGCAGACTGACTCAGTCCAGTCTCCTGCACTGAAGGATGGTTACAGAGCCTTGGACAACCTCTGTCAGATGTTTGTTTGTAGAAGTTTCTATTAAAAGAGTAAGAGTTCATAATTTCCTTAGAGAAGTTATTTGCTTCTGCTTAATTATCCTTTTTTGGTTGTTTTTTTTTTTTCAAAAAAAAGCTTTCTCTGGTATGTAACAAATTATCTTCCCTACAAAACAAACCCATTTTGTGTTATTCTAAACCTTGTGGAGCTAGAAATAAAAATTTGCATATAAGAAGACTTATCTTCACCTTTTTTCTCTTCTAAAGTATTCTAACAGCTCAAGTTTCCCAAGTCTTTAGTCAGTTTTGATGTGTGTTAGCTGCCTGAAATACCAGTAAGGTATCCACTCTAGGTACTGAAGAAAAATACTGTTCTCCCAAAAGAATCCTATAGTAATTAACTTTAAAATCTTTTCCAATTTGCCTGCAACTAGTAACCAACAGAAGAGGCAATTTTTGCCACATTTACACTTTGGTATTAAATTGAAATATGCCAGTAATATCACTCTTCCATAGTTAGCTACCAAAATCTGATCTAAAACTGTGCAGAAAGTCAGAATATAGCTTATCTACTATTTCTACCTTATCCACACTGCCAGTTTTCTGATTGAAGAAGAAATTTAGATTGGTTCAATAAGATTTGTTCTTGACAAATGCATGCTGGCTGTTCCCATCACCTTTTTATCTCCTAGATGCTTATGAATTTATTCCTAATTTGTCCAGGTAGGCTGATTGTCTTTATTTTCCAAGAAGTATAATTTTCTTCTTTAAAATCTCTATTTGCCCTTTGACACACCTTTGGGACTTCTCCCACCCTCCCTTAGTTCAAGAGGATAATTGCTAATTCACAGACGTCTTTGGCAAGTTCTTTAAATACTCTGTGGTGAAATAAGATACTTATCTTACTATTATAATCCGTTCAACTCACAGAAACATTTTCTCAGTACTCCAGCTTGACTTCTGTTTCTCTTGTTATCTATACTGTTTGATATTAAGAAATTTATTTTGTTTTGCCTTCTTTAATTTCTCATGTCTATATGAGCTCTTCTGATTGTTTTTATGTATTCTGCTAGTTTTCCTTTGTGTCGTTTCCTGGATCTTCCAGTTATCCTCTCATAGTTATGCTAGTCTTAATTTTTATGCTTAATAATATTTTCTTTTTGTCTACTTTTACATTACTCACTTGGTTTTATTTTCAGATTCTAAGAGAGACCTTAATGCTTCCCTTTTCTGCTGCTATACTTTCTTCTGTAACCACTATTTCTTCTATGCTTTCCATGTCAAATGCTCTCAGAGGCCAGAGCTTTAACCAGTTTTTCCCCTAGCTTAGTTATTCCCTGGGTTATTTAGCTGTTGCAATGGAATATTCCACTTTCAACAACAAAAAAAAATAATCTCTATGAGCTTACAGTTTGATTCACTCTTGTTTCCTTCCCTTCTGTTTCCAAAACTTTCTCCCTACCCTTGGATCATTCCATACATGAAGCTCTCTAAATAGGTCACACAGTGAATTAATTTCCATTTGTTGTACAAAAAGTGTCATATATTCAGATCTTATCTACTAATTGTATCACCACATTTCACTTCTGATGACTTTAAACAGGGACCACCAGAAGCTTTTGAATTTTTCAGCTTGAGTTTAGAATCTTGCTTATAGCTTAGAATGAAATAAAAGGAAATAATTCTCACATTATTATTATTAGTACATTTATCTGGAAGACATATTTAATCCTACGAAGTGTTAAGAGGCTCAATAAAGGGTCTGTTAAGTATTTTCACATGCTTTGATAAATGCCATTATGTGCATGCTAAATGAATATGATTAATATGGATGATTAAAAAATTAAGAACTTATTTGTTCATCCTTCATCATCAAGAGATGAATTTGCATTTTGATTTTAGCATTTTGGAAAGCAGTTTGTACTGAGTTAGAAAACCTCTAAAGGAAAATGAAAATTAAACAAAGCAACAACTTCGACCTTCAGATAGAGAAAACCTTGATAGCCTTTTTATTATTTTGGGGTTTTCAACATAGCATTTGACTGTTGAAATTCCAGTGATAAAAATCTCCCAAAAGAAATGGTGGCTGACTCCTATGAAAAACAATGAGAAAATACCATCAAGTTCATTTTCTATTCTTATGAGAACAAGAACAATCTTGATTCAAGCTTCTGCTTAACAAAAATATCAACCCCTGAAAGACCACAACTGAATCTGTAGTAGAGGGTTCAGCATATACTGCAGACAAGGTGGATTACTTCAGCAGAAAATCTTAGCAATAAGTAGTAAATTTCCTAATGTGAGTTATAAAGGTTTTCATCAGAGAGCTTCAGACTTCAACAGACTTTAAAGAGTTACCTCCCCGTAGGAAAAATAAGCAATTTTCAGATCACAGAAGACATTTGGAAACTAACAAGCTACATGGATTTTTAAACTTTTTTTTTTATTTCTTCCTTTTTAAGAGTTTGTTTGCTTGGTTGGTTTTCTTTGTTTGATTTGGTTTTTGTTTGTTGGTTTGTTTGTGGGTTGTTTGGTATTTTTTTTCTTCTTCTTGTTATTATTGTTATACAATCTTTCTGGCTAAATGGATGCTTTGTTTATACTGAGAAAAACTTTCATGTTGGTCTCTACAGAAGCTTGGAGGCTATGTTGAAAATTGAAAATTGAAGGCTATGCTACTTAAATGTCAGGAAGTTTTGATAAAAGAATTAGTTTATAAATGGTTCTAAGAGTAACTTCTTGGAAGTAGTCAAGCTTCCAGCAAATTATATTGAAGTAAATCCTATCAGACCAGAGTATCTTAAAGAAACAGATGATAAAAGGGTGACTCATGGCTCTGTAAAAACAGTTAGCATTTTGTGTGTGAAGACTTCTATTATAACACCATTATATTTCCTTCTCTAAAAGATATTTATTCCAGCAAGCTCTAAAAGCTGCAAAGTTACTGGTAGTGTAACTAACCAGCCACTTCATTTCTCATTCAGTGACTACTTTTCCAACTAGTTGCATTTTCATCTTAAGTGTTTCAAATCATCACTGAATAGACCTATTTAAGCGTTGATATTTAATGCTTTAAAATATCCACACAGTATTGTCAGTTCCTCTCAGGAATGCACACTCATGCAAATTAGACACCAAAGTTATTGAAAATTGTGGTCAAGAAATGATACTGATATCTCCTACAGAGGACAAGACTTTATGTTATTCCTTTTCTCCTTCTCTTTCAGATTTCAGAATATGCCAATGACTGGCCCAGAGAAGTAATTCCAGTCTGTACAGTTGGAGTGCTACGTTTGATGGAAGCACTCAGGCAAGCAGAAAAACATATCAAAAAGTAGGTAATGGTATCAAGTATATCAAAGGTTTTCCATTTTCTCTTTATCTTATTCTTGTTATCACACAGTATTAAAACACCTCATATAGCTAATACCTAATACTAACACCTGAGAACACCATAAATCAGAGCAAATTACTTTTGAAAGAACTGGACTATATCCTCCCATCTAAATATCTTCTTTTAGCAAACTTTACAGATATTACAGATGTTGAATATAAATTGATACACACTTTATATCCATGGATAAATTAAAAAAAAAAAAAGTTTGTTGTTCTGAATTTTAAATGTGTTCCTTGGAAGACAAAGAAAGATGTCTATTTGACAGCCAAAATGACTGTGAACAGTAGTGATAGCTCAGTTATTACTATGGGATTTCTAATTTGTTCTCTTCATAAAACTTTAATGTTTTACTTTAATTTTATGGTTTTTAAATTCACAAGGAGACAGACAGAATTTCAAAACTGATACACATTTCTAAGAAGAAAACAGAAATGAATCTCTTTGTCTTTCCTTCTTGAGTATAAATGGCCTTTCGATGGACCTTCAAAGTTAAGTGAATAGTGTTTTAAATATTTTAAGAACTCCATTTTATACTGCCAGTATAAATTGGCATTTTGCCAAGTAAAACCTGTTTTCATGATCAATTGATTTGTATTCCCTTAAAGAAAATGAACACAGCCCCCTAGATGCACTTAAATCTTTATGATATTTAAACTAGCATACCCAGATGAGAAACAAACTGGTTTTAAACAGAATGGCACAACAGAGCTTTATAATGATCTTCCCTCCTAAGAAACTTTCCCTGAGCTTGAAGGTTCTCTAAAACCCTAGGATAATTATAAATATCAATATAATACAAATATCAGAAACAACAACAACAAAAAATCTTGAGTACTAAAGAATTAATCAGAAACATAGGTCACTTTTCAACTGCAAAGATCTTATCACACTTTCCCTCTTAGTCAAAAAGCAGCTGAAGTTTGTGGTTTTTTTTCTGCTATTTAAAGAAAAATTAGAAGAGACATCTCCAGTTGCAAAATGACAGTTGCTCAGTACGTGTGGTTATTAGAGAGAACAACGAAGTGTCTGTGATCATTTACATTAACTTTTCACTGAAGAGGAATTTTGTGTCTAAATACTTTCTAGTGCTTCTTCATTCAGCTGTGTCAGAGATGAAGAATGGAAACTAAAATTTGTCAGGAATTTTGCTATAAAATAGTTCTGATTCAGAAAATGCCAAGCATTTCTGAAGCAAGTCTTTGGAAGAAGCTGATTTCAAATAAGGCTTTTGCTATAACTGAACTAAATTCCTAGAACAAACAAAGCAAATCCTAGCACACCTAACTAAACGTTTTAGTACTCACTCAATGATGAAAATGTCTTTGACTTGACAGCAGCAGACTCCCAGCCTGGGTGACCAGTAGTCCCACAGAGTGCCCAGTGATAGATAGATACTGTGATTAGGGCACCAAATACTCCAGCATCTAGTATCTTCAAGTTGTATCTTCAGTGTTGTGACTTCCTCAGTGTAGTCATCGCCCAGTTTCTCAAACAAAGCAATTCTGACAAGCCAGCCATTTATTTGCTGTTGAATAATCTGCAACAATGAATACAGAAGAGTAATAAAGATATAGCACATAGCATAACTCTAGCTACTGTTCCAGATTTGCACATGAATCCCTTATGCAAAATATATATACAAATTCAAGTCAAAGAAAGCATGGACAAAGAAAGGATGTGACTTCTGAAAATACATTGATCAATTAAACTTAAAATATCTCACATTTTCTTTATAGCGTACTCATAGTTCCAAAAGGCATTGATACTATAACCAAGTGGAAGGTTTTTTAAAATAAGATACTTTTTCCTATATTATCTTTTCAGTCTGGTATCAACCTCCAACAAGCTGAGCACAAATGTGACTACCACCATTGCAAAATTCACATTAGCTTTTTCTGATTTTCCTTGAAACCCCTTATTTTTCTGTATCATTTTATTTCTGTTTTGTAATTTCTGTTTTTGTCACCTGGTTCCATCAGAAAGGACTGAGATTTTTTTTTTTATTTTTTTTTTTTGAAACAGCTGTGAGTCCATAGATAGAAGCAGTGATAGAAGAAAGTACTTAAAAAAACCCCACCACCTGTACACCTGTATAATGTTCTGGTGTGCCTGATGTCTGTCTGTCCTCTGTATTTAAATTGTGTCTAAGTTAAAATTGAGTCTCAGAGAAAAAGAAAAATTTTCTAAGTCTCTGTGTGTTCTTTTTCCTCCCTATATCCTCACACTCTCCTTTAATCTTGAGGGGAATTAGCATTAGTAAAAATAAGAGTATAATATATAGGCCACACCTCTTAAAATTTCTTGCAGTTAAAATATGTCTGACTGATCCTCATCTGGAATCAGTCTGAATTCTCAAAAAATGCCATTAAAAACTCTTCCCCAGAGACAAAATATAACAGATACTAATTCTTGTTCAATTCAGAAATAACTGACTTGATATTCCAGTTAATATATTATTGTAAGGAAAATGTCATCAAGAAGTGGTTGTTCCAAAGAGTTGGCATTCTCCCACTGCCTCTCACCTTACAGTAATACAAAGATTATCTTTGTAGGAATGAACACATTTATATGACAATAAATCCCTTATGTTGAGAGGATAAACTAGTGCTGAATCTTCCTGAATATGTTATGTTTATGCTGCAGGTCTGTACCAACACTAGGTTGTACCACAATATTTTCTGAAGCACAGTGCACTTTAGAGCTGGCTTGGTGGATGAACAGCTAGGAATGTGACAGAGCATTCAATCAATCCTTTCAAAAATATTAATTTCCTTAGTATGTGGAAAGATTTCACCTGTGAATGGTAAGAAATAGAATTGCCTTATTTCCCTACTCTAAATTCCAATGTCAAGTAGTTTACTAGACCCATCTTAATTTTTAGAGTGTAATTATCTTGATGGAATTTATTTATTTTTACTAATACAAAATTTAGCATGAAAAAGTGACTCTGCATAAAGCAAAAAATAAATTTTCAATGTCATGGGGAAAAATATTTTTATATTTTCTACTTCTCTACACAAGTGGTCTGTGAAAACCTTTGACTGTAAAAGCCTGTCTTAATGTATTATTCAATAGGTAAAGAAACACCCCTCTTCAACTGGACACTGCGTTGTGGCATAGTCATTATATCATGTCATCATTTATGAAATAAGTTGCATATATAAATATTTTCCACTGTTCATAAATGAAGACTGCTTTTGCAAAGACACGTTAAAATGTTCAAAGTATTTAACTTTTCAAGTGTATGGACCAGAGGAGCACATACATGTTTATCTATTCATTTCTGAGTTTGTTCGTGCATTAACAGTCACAGTCATCTCTGGAAGCTGAGAAGTATTTGATGAACAGTGGTGTACATCTTCTATTAAGAATTTGCCTATATATCTTGTCACTGCTGTGGAAGAAGATGTTGAAAAAGAACACTTTATCTCCTACAGGAGTGACACATTTTTATTCTTTTACATGGGGAGCACATTAAAAATTGTTCGTGTCATCACTATACAACTAAATCAAGAAAGAAGTAACAAAGTCAGTAGAAATGTTACACAACAGAAATATGCTCTTTGACTTCCACCTGATGAGAACTTGGTTACCCACACAGTGTGTGGTGCCTTCTCTGTGCACTGACTTTTGTAAAATCAGATATTACTTAGAAGTAAAAGAAAATAAGTATAGATTTAGATGATTCTTAACATTTATGTTTAAATTTAATTACATAAAATTTCATTTATTCAATTCTTTTAAAATTGAGAAACCATTTTAATCTCTTTGGTGACTCAACACCTTCATATCAAAATATTAACTAGTACCAGATTGAGAATTTTTTTTAATAAGTAATTGTAGGAGCTGCAAATAATTCAGCCATTGCTACTTTGTTTTATTTGCAACATTCTGTTTTTCATCGCCTTAATATTTCTTTTAAAGAGCTTGAAAGGGAGGGAAGGAGATGAGAAAACTCAAAATTAATTAGTGGGTAAGACATCTACTATCAGCTTCCTTCCTGTTTGGAAAGTAAGCAAATAAACTATGATAATCTCCCTTACTCCTGCCTTATATTCTAAAGGCTGGACAGTTTTCTGTAAGTTGATGATCTTTTATTAATTTTTTCTTTACCAAGGTCTCTCTTTTGCCTGCTTTCATTGCTTGTTCATGGCATCAAGTCCTGAGGTTCAGCATAGTTCAAAAATCCAACTTAAATCCATTTTCTCACAGTGTTGTAAATGCTATCCAGCTCTAATAATTCCCTGGAGTGATACAATATTATTTCACAATATTTTGCAGCATCCTATATGGATGAATTTAGGTATTATCAAACTTTAGAATAACACAATGTGCATATAAGTTATTCGAATTGTTCTTAGTTTTATCTCCATAACTGATCTTAATTGATCTCCATTCCATTGTATGAACTGTAGATTGGCATACAACCATGTTCTTATATTTCACATAAAAATTTTTATGTTTTAAGCCTAGAAAAGATTATTAAAATCCATTTGGAGAGTATGCATGTCAAGTAAACACTGCATCAAATCTTTGATTGAACTCAGAACACAACCTCTAGAAAGAGATACTTTCTAGATTTAAGATTCTGCTGTGGGGGATTGGCTTTGTGATTTGTTACAAACATTGGAAAAATCCTTTAATAATACTTTAGTTTAACCAGAGAACCCTTAAGTGTCAGTCACTTGACCTTGCTATGACTTTCTCTTCAGACTAAAGAGCAAACTCTAAAGAGCTATCTATCATCAAATTTCTTTTCTCCTCATACTTTTGTTAACATACCATAATTAAATTATCTCCCAGACTAACCTTGGACAGTTGAAGTAGAGTAAAAGAATTACACTCTTCTCAAATCATTCTGATGAGGTTTTCCCCCTTTCAAATAATTTCCAATTTGTGAATTTTGGGTACTATTCTCCAGCAAATGACTTATGGACTTGTTTATCACCTCCACAGAATATACTATCTACCTAATTTGACTTACTATCTCCTTAATATCTCCTTTACAGTTTCAGGTTGACCTTTGCCTTCTCACACTAGTATTTCAACAGCAATATCTATAACCATGACATCTAAGCCATTTTCAAAATCGGACTGTAGGATGACAGACCCTCCTCCTTCCTGTTATAGTGACTTCCATTATATCTTAGTCTGTTTCTGCAACTGAACCATAGCAGTAAGAAAGCATGAAAGGTGCATGGTGCAATTTCAGAGCTGCCCTTCAAACATGACTCAATAGTCATACTTCCTAGGCAAGCTGCTAAGACTTTTACCTAGGGAAGACACACAGCTATCTCTAAAATATATTTGTCTAAAATTTGTAGAATTCTTCAAGTTCAAGCCTTTTCATTACACCTGTAGGTAAGATAATGGGGAATACGAAAAAGCAGGCCAGTTCTCACATACACATTTCATGTTTTGAAGACTTAAATAAATAAATAAAATAAAAAGCAGACATGCAATTTGATATTTTCTTTGTTTTCCTACTATTAAGTAGGAGTATCTCTGGAATATATCTTGCTTCATACATATTGCTAGACTTTTGACAGCTGTTGTGAGCAATTCACCATCCTTTTCCATACACTTTGTTTTTCCAATGAGTTTCAGAGCAGACTAGCTGTCAGAGAAAAGAGGCTCACAAACACCACAAGACTACAAGAATTTTTTTCTGAGCTTGAGTTAAAAACAAGCTCTGCTTCTTCAAATTATCTTTGTTTCTTATTGGATGGAATATACTTGAAATATTATTTGATAGTGGTTAAATGGAACCTTGTTTTTAATACGGGCGTACTGTAAAGATTAGGAAAATAAAGAATTCAATAAAAAACACAACATACAAACAAATGAAATCAATATCAAAACAAGACAAGAAAACAAAAAAACAAGCCAAACCAGCAGACAACAAGGGGTGTCACTCCCTTTTTTTTTTTTTTTTTTTTGTAACTTTTAATCTCTTTCAAGGAACTACTTTATATTTCTTGAATAACTTAAAAGGGTAATACAAGAGTAAGAACAGAAATTGGATAGAAGTGTAATTTATTCTTCCTTCCCACATATTCACTAACCTACCAAGCTCAGCATATGATGAGGGAGTAACAATCCTCTGTTCTCTTCTATACTTCTTCACCAGTATAAGAAGGACATAGTGGGGAAAGTGAACTTTTTAGTTCATGGAGAGAATTTATTTCCTTTCCTAGACTGGTCTATGAACATAATAAGGTTTGTTGCCTTCTTTACCCAGGCTATCCGATAAACCATAGCCTGACTGTAACTAATAATATATAGTGGTCCCATAAAGAATTACTAATATTCTACCAAGAGATACAAATCAAGCTTGTATTTCCTAAACCCAAATTTTCTATGTAGTGTTGGTATTTTAAAAATATTTGAAATAATTGTTCTATTTAATTGACAGAAGTGTCAGAAAAAAAAAAATATTCTTTTTAAGTAAAAAAATTAATATTTTTTTTACTTCATAACATTGTTTCAAAACCCTGCTCTCTGTGAATGTAATGTAAATCTTTTTCATTTTATCTCTTGAAGCAAGCCCTAAAGTAGTATTGTATCTTAATACTATTCCTCACTAATAATTATTTTATAAACCACTGCTTCATTCTAGAAGAATTAGTTGAATTCCCTCTCCAGTGACAGTGATGAAAACAATAAGATCTCACTTTCAGCAAAATTAAATATATGTCTTAGGAACACATTCTGTAAGTGTCCATCCTGATTAATGTGATACTGTTTGATCTATTTTTTTTTCTTCCCTTCAAACAATCCACCACCATCCAAATCTTCGATTGCACAAGACCCTTGAATGTCAGGTTCTTCAGGATATTGGGTTAATCAGAATTATATTGAATTCTTAGAGAAAAAAAAAATGTACTTCTGCTAAACAATAAATATCTACTCTTTTTTTTTTTTCCAACCTCTCATAAATATGAAAAAAAAATTAAACAAGGATGAACATATAATCAGTTTGATGCCGGTACCATTCTTCTCAGATAAAATGATGGGGGTTTTTTATGAGTGAAAGCTGATTTGAGATGGATGAAGTTCAGCAGAAAGAACTCAACAGGGAGCATGGTATAATTTACTTTGCTTTAATTTGGCCAATGGAAATGAGAGTAAAAATTCTTATTTACTGCACTTTATTCAAATATATTAAATGAAAAAAACTTTCACTATTTTTCTATGCCTCCACTGCAAGGCAATAAAGTTCTTTTAGACCTCAGATCCAGAGGATGGATGTCAAAGACACCTTTATAACACAGGGCAAGGAACTTGTTTACAAGTTCTTCATATAAACACTCTCTTCTGTCTGCTTATTTCAAATGTAAAATAACAAACATCGGGCTTCCTTTCCTTTACATCTCCCACATCAGATTTCAACATTTTTAAACTTGAGCTCATAGACTATAATTTAAAAAGAAGTCAACTTAGTCTCCTAAATCTATGTTGCTTTTTCACATTTATAATTTTATAGAATTTATATGCATATAAAAAATTTGCATATCTGTAAGAAGCAAGACATAAGCAAACAAAGAGTATGACTACTGTATACTATAGTGTTTCTTTTAAGCAGTATTCAATTTTTTTTCCGTGTCATTGCAATCTCACATGTATAATTTAGAAAATAAGGTTCTGTAGATAACAATGGTTTCTTCATTATATTTATACATAGGATAGGGGTGCAATTTATGTCTAAATGCCAAACACACTGTGTGCATTAGTTTCAGCATTATCATTCCAATGCAATAATTTCCAAAGGGTAGGTGGTAAAAGAAGCTGTGAGCATGTTTGTCTCCATAGGTTTCTTTTCTGTGAACATTTATTTTTTATCTTCTGATTCCTCAAACTTTATCTCAGTTACATAAATACAAAAGAACTTATAAGATCCTAAATCTTTTATCCTCAACCAGTCAGAAGCATTCTATCAAAGTTGCTTAAAACATCACTTTCTTTTGCTACAAGAAGAGCATAAGATAAGTTTGAGGACAGAGAGGGTCATAATATTTTCAACAAAAGTAGACCTTGACAAAGGTGAAATTCTAGGAATAGCTAAGGAGATTTCAAAAACTGATCTGCATTACATTACAGTCTGACATTTGCCCAGGGTTTAAGAAGTAGATGACCTACCATTACACAGACTGAGACAGGCCACCTTCAAGGGTTAACAATGAATGCCAATCACAAACCATGGGACGAGACCAGTGCCTTTCTGTGTGAGTGACTAGGAATGACTGAAATCAGAGACTTAGAGAAGCAAGGGAAATTCACAGCATCATGCTGAGGGGAAGGCCAGAGTCACCTCCTAGGACACAGAGAGAGGAGAGCAAAAGGACACTGAAGGACAACACAAGGAGATGCACTTAGGTAAAAAAAAAAAAACAACAAAAAAACCCCCCACAAACAAACAAAAACAAACAAAAACAAAAAAAACCCCTCAATCCATATTGAATATGAATAAATGGGAGAAGTTTGTTTTCATTATAACACAAAACAGAAACAAGAACCTTGAAAACTACAGTGAAACTTAATTGTTTTCTGGACACCTCTTATTCAGGGGCTGCTTTTTCAGCAATATCACTGTTACGTTCTCATTAGATGAATGCCTTATCCAGAGCAGATCTTGTAGGAGACACTTATTATTTCTGTTCTTAGCAAAGAAATAAGCAAGATTTTGTTTTGTACTAGTTTTTCTTCAAGATTGTTTGTAGATTTTTAAGTCCTGAAAAAAGGGAAAATAATAATTATAATTTCTGTATAGGGTGTTTTTTTTCTTTGTGAGAACTATGACTGCAAAGTAGCTTCTATACTACTTATCTTCTGAATTTTAAATGTTCTGAATTTCTATTAACACAACTTCCAAAAGTGTTGTTGAATCTTTATTGACACTGTGAGTTGTATTTGATAACTTGTCTGACGTGTCTGTTGTTTGGAAAATGTTTCTAAAATTAAGACTACCTAAATAATTGTGAAGACAGCCTTTGATGATTAGATGTATTAATAAGAAATTTAAAGCAATTATCTCTGAAATGAGTTTACATTACTAGTGTATTAACAAATGTCTTATACTAGCAAGAACTACAATAATTTAAAATTCTAAATCCCCACTGGTCTCATATTTACAAATTAACTTGTTGGAAAAGAAAACAAATTGATGCAGTTTATGTTTCTAAATTAAATATTCAAAGTATTAAGTTGCAGAATTCTGTTTGGTTATTTCAGAGCCGCTAGTTACCACTTCAGTGATAGAGTGGTTCCTCTAATCAAATTCACCTGCCTATTTTCTTTGACTAACTGATAAGGCCAGGATCTGTTTTCTTCAGGTAAATGTGTTATTGTTTCTAGAAAGTGTCATTTATATCCAGGGGCAAAGTATAAGATTGTATTGATTTACAACTTCTCTTAAATTATGGATTTTAAAATATATTGTTAGCTAGTCTCCTGTAAGTGGCAAGAACTACATTCATTTTCACTGGTTATATTTCAATCAGTTTGTTAATTCATAACTGTGTTTCTTCCTGCCTTCACTAAAGCACACAAGAGTCTGCTTATCCTTTTTCTTTTTTTGTTTGTTTGCTTTCAAGATGTAAACTTTGTGAATTACTAGTTTATTAAATTAGCTTTTTAAAAGAAGTGGAATGTGAGATTTAGACTTTAAAAAGTCTCACATATGCCCCTTTGACGTTTACATACCTATTTCACATTTCTTGCCTTATTCTGTGGAAACAAGAGATACTCCCCCCTCTTTTTGTAAGAAAAAACAAGTTTTTATCTACCTTTTCTCTTAGTTCATTTTATATGCCAGGTATTCGTTCTGAGGCAGTGTTCACATTTTTTTATTAAAACAGTTAAGTAAATATAAAATAACCAATAGAAGAGGTAGAAACAATGTTATGCATATTGGAATTTTAATGTAAAGTTAGATATAATATAATCAAGAAATATGCAGTACATTCTAGGTTAGTTAATTGGTCTTGACTGGCTCAGATGTCATGGTCAAGGAATAGATTTCCACACAGCATTGAGCCAGGACATTCCTCCTCCTTTTCCCTTTCATTAGCCATGGACATAACTAACCCAGATATTTTAAAATTAATAAGGATTGTAATTTAATTTGCATTGATTGGCACTTCTTATTTGATATATTTATACATCTTATATACAGTGTATAAAATTACACAAGAAGGGACCCAAGCCTTCTCTCCATATTGAATCTTATAAAACTCTGTCAACAAAAATATATAAGCAAAATTCCTAAGAACTACATAGTTGCATATTTTTCAAATTTTGTGTGAACTTTCTTTGTTTTGAATTAATGATGGCGTGAAATAAACAGTCGTACCAGGAAAGAAATCTCATTATGGAATGAAAAAATCCTGTTTATTCAATTTGACAGTACACTTCTCACAGAGCCTTCCCCATGAACTTTCACTATTTACCTTCAAAAACCTTCTAACCTTTTGTTTATTCAGATGATAAATCTCTTATAAACTGGATAAATCCATACCATTGATAACTCATATTTTAACCAGAAAATTTAAGTTGTCTAATGTATGATTCAGATCAAATTATTCAGAAAACATGGCAATTTCTAATTCCACAAGGGACAAGCCTTTTCTTTTTTCCCCTATGATAGCTTTTCTGGATGCAAACTTACAACACTGGCAATGTTGCAATTTATAAAAGTGCTAATGAGCTTTTTTACATAACAGATTATTGAAGCAACATTCTTCTGTTGTGATTTTACAGTGGCAGAGGAGTTTCACACAATGTGAGAGAGCATCATAATTTGCTTTTCTCGTTTCTTCCTTTACTTCAGACAGAAAAACTTAAGAAAAGTGTCAAATAAATGGAAAAAAAAAAGTATTTCCATCAAATAAACCCCCGTTAAAGCACATTTTCATATGCAAAGCAAGCAAACAGAAAGAGGAGGGGGAATTCCTTCTCTGGGTAAAACCAAGATCCCTTTACTGGCTTTCAGAATGTTACTCATATCCAAAATGACAGCAATATTCTCTTGTGCTATTTTAGTCAAGTATTTATAAAAATATATTTATGGGTTTGAATACTGAAAAACATTTATATGAGGCATGGTTTATATTTTCTTTCTTATATCGTATTTTTTTCAGGCAATCTGAAGGAATACTGTGACTTTTTTTGCATCACAGTTTTCAATTTGTGGATAAAAGCCCTTGGTCAAAAGCATTTTTATACTCATTTCCCCTTGGTGCAGAAGTTCCTAGGGCCACAGAAATATGACAGCTGTCTCAAAAATAACAATAGCAATCAAAAGGAATGCTATTGTGATAAGTTACATTGCAGAAGCGAGATGGTAGAAAAACACAAAACTTACTCTATCCCTGCTAATTTGTACTAAAAAGGGAGTAATTTCCTTTGGTAGGAGTAGTTTTCAAACAAAAATTTTTTTTCCCAGAAAAAAAAAAAAAGAAAAAATCATTAGTTCTTGGGTTTCTAAATTTTATGTATTTTTTCTTTGTTTGTTTGATCTTCAAAATATCACCTAAGAGCAACGTATTCCAGAGTACTTTTATTTGTTGTCTTTTGTCTATGTGACAAACACTTCTTATCCACTGCAGTACTCTTTTTATGAACCACATAAATATTTCCCTGATGTTAAAAGCTTTCAAGATTTTAGATCCGAGAGTCTTCTGATCACTAAGCTCAGAAAGTTTGAGAACACACACATGTAACAGCAGGCCTTTTCTATTTCTATTTTATTTATTTTCTGTCCCTTTCTATTCCCACACTTTAACTTTATGACTGCTAAACACCTTGAAAATTGCCTCACAGTCAATTCATATGATTTCTACATGTTACACATATTGGAAAAATTCTGCATTAATGCTGAAATGGCTATGAAGATTTCATGATACAGTGCATTTTTCCTCAAATTGGGCTTGATAAAGTTGAAGCAGAAGAACTATTGTTTTTAATTAGTAATTTAAAATTCTTGGTGTCAGCACTATTTTTTATTTTTAAAAAAAATTTTTTTAATGAAAATTGTAATAATTCAGAGTGTTTAAACTTAACGTTTTCTGTTTCATGGTTTTGCTGCCTACATCCTACTGACTACTTCCAATACATATACTAGTCAAGTTTCATTAAGCTTTTTCACAGCTTCCTTTGGTCTTGTCAATTCAGAAGATAATCAGAACAAATAGTACTAAATAATACAAGAAAGGTTTTGTACGTTAGATTTCTAGTTAGTAAATGTGGACCAGTTTAATCTCCTTACTTTCATGTACCAATTTCAGTTTGATTGTTTTCTAGTCATTATTATCACTTGATATATACTGATGCTGCATAGTCTTGTGCATATGCCTTGAAGAAAGGCCTGTTTATGTGCTTGAAGTCTTTTTTTTCATAGATTCATAGATATTAGGGGTTGGAAGGGACCTAGAAGATCATCTAGTCCAACCCCCCTGCTTGGGCAGGATCACCTAGACCAAGTCACCCAGGAACAGATCCAGGCAGCTCTTAAGTGTCTCCAGAGATGGAGACTCCACA
>JAOEGS010009868.1:107600-119309 GCA_025447755.1 Corythornis vintsioides | reverse complement strand
TGGAGGTGAGGCTGACGGGCCTGTAGTTACCCGGGTCCTCCTTTTTGCCCTTTTTAAAGATTGGAATAACATTGGCCTTCCTCTAGTCCTCAGGCACCTCTCCTGTTCTCCAGGACCTTTCAAAAATGACAGAGAGTGGTCTAGTAATAACCTCTGCCATCTCCTTCAGCACTCATGGGTGTATCCCCTCAGGGCCCATAGATTTGTAGATGACCAGTCTGCTCGATTTAGTCTTGAGAGTTTGTGCTGCTGAGCTGGAGGTGTAGTTTATAAACTTTATAATGAATGAGACACTACACATCTTGATGTTTGATGTTTTTTTTCCTGAGTTACGTTAAGAAGCTTTTCACAGATGCTTTTTTTAGTAAAGCTCAGATTCAAACTTGTAAAAATGCTCATGTTCTTTCACCGCAAGGTTTTGTGTTTAACAAAATTCAACTATATAGTCTTAACCCAACAGACTCAGTTTCAGCTAAAACAGGCTTAGTTCCTGAGGACTTTGAATAGAAGAATATGTGACCAAATGTAAACTGTAATGAGGGACCCAGTACTTGTCTGCTACTGTGCAGCAGACTCAATCCAATTTGTATCAGCAAGTGCAACCAGAACTATCATGGTGCTGAAACTTTTGCTCATTGTATTTCTTCTTCACCAATTTAGACAGATTTTGGTCTATCCAGCTGGTGCAGGACCCTCAGCTATGCATTCCCATCATCACCTTTTTGTCACCACTAATGCTACTGTGATTTTATAGTATGACAGATCAGAGAGCTCTTTTCAGGTGAAATTTGCTCCTGCTCCCCTCAACCACTCAAAAAAAAAAAAAAAAAATTTACAACCAACCACAGACAAAGAACCCACATAAGCCCACCCACCCTGTTTTCAGCTAAACTTGTTTCATAAGCTGGCTCACTGTGCAGTCACACAAAGTGGTGGTGCTAACACACTGGAACGTGGAAGTTCCACAGAAGCCCTCAGCTAAACAGTCTTCAGTTCTGTGGGACCATATTGTGAAAGACATTTCTGCTGCACCCAGGAGGAACAGAAGCCAGAACTTCCCCTCTGGGACTTTCATTGCTTCTGTCTGTCAATCTCTCTTCCAACTCTAAATTCTTATTAACAATTCCAAGATTTTACACTGCCTTGGAAACCCGTTTCTTCAGTGCTAAATCCAGGGTGGAGGTTAACTCATTCAATACTACAGCATGGAGAGTAGAGAAACTGAAGCATGTGTAAATACTCTAGCAAAACATTTCCTTAGTCTTCAAGTCAGTCAGATATTTCATACATACAATGGCTATTCAAGATCTTATTTTCAATAGTTCATGTTAATAATAAAAATCATAAGCTTCAGTTTGAATCAAAGAAAGTCAGAGCACCAGATAAAAGATCTTTTGAAACCAATACTTTGTTTAGATCTAAATGACTGTCAATTTCTTTTCAGATTTTACCTTGAAAAAAATCTGATTTTAAGACCATAGTAACCTCATATAAAGCCACAATACTTAACCTAATAAACTCTCTTATTACTGATTAGTGTTCTCCAATGTCATTGATTTGTTCTTTGTTTAAAGCAAGCTATATTTTATAGAGCCAATAAAAATAAAAGCCAATATGGAGTTTGCTGAACAGAAATGGATTTCCTGAGTTATTCTGTCACATCAGACACCCATGTCACAAAATTGCCTTCATAAAATTATTGATCCCTGTCTAGAAGCCTCTTATTATCTGACATTTGTTTCCTGTATTTCCAGTGAAAGACAGCTTTTACTGGCTAGGAAGCTTTAGCAAGACATTAAGGTTCTTCTAATTTAGTTATGTTTATTCATGACCAGGTTACAACTACTCATCTTTTTATAATATTTTTATTTAGTTCTTTCCCTCTCTCAGTGAGTAACCCTGTTTGTATTTATAGTCAGCAACCATTCAATCCACCTTGTTATGTCATTCAGGCCAAGTTATTCACATATATGAAAGACATTTCTCTCCTTCAACACTTTTGCCAACCACTTTAACTTTTCTAGGGTGTGAAGAATGTACACATTTGATTTACTACATGGGGTGGGAGAAATTAACCACAAAAGCCCTTCATCTTGGTGCTTAGACACCAATTTTTATAGCTCTAATACAAGCAAATTGCTTACCCAACAGAAACATGACATCTCACAAAAAGTGTAGGTAACAGTCAAGGGAGGAGATTTCATGAGGGAAGATGGTGAGAAGGCAGAATGGACTGCAGATTCCTGTTATCAGCCTACTCCTCTGCAGAGGGAGGAAACTCTTCTTTTTGCCAGCACTAATGGCAGGTGGCTCCTCCAAAGGTCATCCTCCATAAACAGTCCACTATCACCAGCCGAGGGAGACACCCACAGAGAATAGTGATCCTAAAAGTCATAAAAAACTAAATCATACAGTTATTTCTTTCTCATCATCATAGCTGTTAATCCAAAATATGCTGTAGGTTACAGTGGAGATTCACAGGTGTTGAATAACTTTGAAAATCTACTTGCTTATGAAATACTCTGAAGGTTTTGTTTTCTTGTTGGTGATAAGTAACCTTAATAAGTGTACCTGTGCTGATTTTAGTAGTCCTGATCTCATAAAATTATACCAGAATTTAGAGAGATTCTAGTGGTAAAACATTTCATCATTTATTGTTAGTCTGCCAATAATTAAAAAAAAAAAAAAACCAAGATATGTACATATGTACAGCTTTCCTTACTTAAAGAATTAGAATTAGAAGAAATTATATGCTTGGATTCAGAATATAGATACTTAATTTTAATCGCTCCATCCAGAAGTAGGTCATTATTAGTACTTTGTTTTGTCATAAGCCTTATTTTTTTCCAGTGGATTTCCTTACCACAAACTTCCCCTTCATCTTCTATGAAGAAATTTTGATCATTTTCAAAATTATGACAACAGAATATTTCTTATTTTTTTGTGATCATAAATCAACAATAAACAAGCTTTGATGCATTTCAGCTCTCCAGAGCTACAAATGCATTACTGGGAATAAATATTGTCCTGTTGCTACAATATGAATAATTCATCATGACTAAGATCTCTTCATCTTTACTTTTCCACTCTGCCTCTTATGAAACGCAGTCTTGGGAACATAATTTATAGAAAGTGCAACTTTCTTATCGTACTTCATCTTACTCTCCGTACCACCACTCTCTAGTAAACATTGAAAATGGCATACACATTAAATTTAATTATGAGGAATCTATTTTAACAAATATGCTCAGAACTTGTGTGTTTATCAACATGTTATTTGCCATTATCAGCTGGAGTATCATGCTGTTTATGAAGAGGACCATTGTGTTTTGGTACCCTTTCTTTACTGGAAGTGTCCATGGTAAGCAATATGTAATGTAGGAAGTGAAATAATAAACATTAATTTACTCAGCACCTAATGCATGTGCTACCTAAAAGAGAAATGAATGTCACTTCATGTAATATTTGGGGTTTTTTTTATTACTCCAGCAAAGGAAAATCCAGTGATATTTTAACCTGTGCCATTAATTTAAATTCTAAACATATTTTCAGAAAAGTAATTTCTTCTCTTTACTTAGTAAGCTGTTTATCATAGATTTGATTTGTTCTCTCTTAAAATCAAGAATGCCTTTTATTCAATGTAAGATTTGTGTTGTTATTCTTTACTTCAAAGATCAAAGTCTTTTGTCTCCCACATCATAGTCTATGTTTGATCAGAGGTCTATTATTAAAATGAAATTGTGTTTTATGGAAAATATATGCAGTCATATATAAAGTCATAGCTATCTTATTATAAAAACAAAATTGCTGTGAAACAAAGGTGCTTTTTCTTTTTGTTCGATTTAACAAACAATAACCTTTTTTTTTCTGTGCTGATTTAAGAAGCATTTTCCTTGAAGAGAGAAAGAAAACATTGATTATTATTTAAAATAATCATTCAACCTAATATTGTATCCGTTTTTACGAGGAGCTTATTAGTTCTTCAAGCTGCATATTCTTGTTCCATATATGATGAATCACTGAATAAAACGTGCAGTTAATGATAATTGCTCAATAAGGTTTCACCATTTTTAGGTGTCTTTTACATCATGCTAAAATACTGGGTAAACCTGGAGAAAAATTGACTCTAGACTTCAACACAGTACAATGAACTGCACGTTTGCACTCATATAAAAAAAATACTGTGAATTGTTTCAGATACTGGTATATTTGGGAACTGATGCTTCTTAACAAGTGCATATAATAGAAATAAATGAGATATATACAAGCAATTGTTGGTAGAAACAGTAGGTTAGTGAATTCTGCGCAGCTTAGGAGTGCTACCATATGTTCAAATCTGCCTTTGGTCTTTAGTGCAATATACTGATCTCAAAGCTGTCCCCAGAAAATGAATATGCAAGGAAAGAAAATGAAAGTGTCGAATTTGAAAGTCAAAGCAGTATCTTCATTTTAGCTTGTGAACTCAGAAGAAAGAAAATCAGAATGGAAAAGGAGAAAGGAATTTTACTTTCTGTGTTGAAAATGTAGCAGAAAAAAAAATGGGGATGTTTTAAGATGACACAGTAACTACAGATCAAAGTTCTATTGGGTGCATGGAAAGAATGAATGGCATTAAAATTTGAATGAAAATCACAATGAAATCTAGGAATAGCAATAAAAAGATTGATACTAGGAGTAGGAGAAGAAAGTGGCTTACAGGTCACAACAACTCTGAAAAAAAAAAAGTGGTGAGAAATAAAAAACTCCTCAGTGGTTTAATAACTAGAGAAAATTCTATAATTTAAAGTCTTAAAAATCTTTTTACAGTCATTAGGCAGGAGTTTTCAAGAAGCAAGATGGTGATTAGTCCTTTTCCCCCTGTGTTTGTTTTGTAGAACAGGTGCTTAATTCTGTAAGTGTCTTTTAAAAAAGACAGTCCAAAGAATTTTCTGTGTGTGAAAAATTAGGACTGGAGTTAAAAAGAGCTCAGCAATGAAAAAAATAACAATACTGAAGATGAAATGGAAAAAAAAAATAAATTTCGGAAGTGTACTTAAAGTTATCCATAGCTGAGTAGACCTATTATTCTTTTGTATACAATAGTCTTGTCTTTTATTTCAGGAACTAAACCTGTAACAAGTGAGTGAATATCCAGTTTGCACTGGCAAAGGATGTCTTCTTTCGCTTTCACCTTCATTGTAAAGAATTACCTAGTAAAAATAAGTGCTAACTTATGCATTTATACAACATCTCCAAACTCATACGCTCACTGTCTATTGCTGTTATTTCAATAAAACCCAGCTATGTATATGTTTACAGTATGCTCATGCATAATTTTTCAGGGATATCACTACTGTTCCATGTTAAATCTGAATATGACATTTTATTTAGGTAACTGGAGAGATTCCTGATATTTATCATCTCTCTGCTTTTAACAACTATTTTATCATGTATCATGGGATGAGAGCATTTCGTGCAGCTTGTTTTTGATAAAAATAAAATCTGCACTTTTACCAATATAAAGAACAGTTTTACTGCATACACAGCAATGATATTTACCATTACTTGCTCATCCAAGCTGATCAAAGTCTCATCTGTACCATCAGAAAAGCAGAACAATAATAATAAATTGTGAAATCCCATTAAAAGTGAAAATGAGGATTAACCTCATGTTACAGTAACCTTGCTGACTCTCATATTATTAATCACATTTTATAAGCAATCATCAAATCTATGGTCCGGTATGGATGTGGCAACATCATCTCAAAATATTCAGTGTGCTCACTAATTCCTTTCCTTCTGTTCTGAATATAGAGGCATGTTCATATTTCATATTTAATCAGCTTCAATTTAGAAATCTGGAAAATCCTGTGATAAAATACTAATTTGAGTTAATAAACCAATAAACTGTTCTTCTCTCCACAGTTTGAAAGAGTGGGTTGTATAATCCTCTTTCTGTAGATAGAGATTTTTTTTTAACTGGCTGTCCTCAAAGGGATTATAATGGTACTCTTCTTTTGTCTTTTCACAACACTAGGCTGTTTAAAAAGTTGATATAACTATGTGTGAGCTCAAATGGCCTCCTCCTAGTCTTTTCACACCTAAATCCTAAAGAAGCTATGATACAGAATTGTAATGCTAGCAATCTGCTAGTACCATGATGAAAGACCTGATATGCATAGAAACAAGAGCGTCACTAAGGGCAGGCAAACATAGAAGTGGAGTAGGGAGAGTTAAGATATGCCTCAAAACTCTGTTTCTGCTTATACTTGTCAATTTATCAGGTATAAATCAAGGGCAGAATTTTCTTTGTAAGAACAGAGTAGGAATTACAATCCAGTAGAGTACTAGAAACCTTCTCCCTCTGTCATTTTTTTTTTGCATGATACTTAACTTCTTTGAGGTCCTCAAGCTCCAAGTCATCACATCTGCTTTGGCTATGGCTTTTCTGGAGACAGCCGTCAACAACCTGAATAAAAGGAAATAGAATGCACATAGAAATCACTCAAAAAACAATACTGGATTTTTACTTCCAAGCTAAAAAGATTCTTTTATTTTGGTGGACATCTTGATGCAACCATTCCTGACCAGCTGGATGCCATTATGAATCACAACCAGATTGCCACAGGGTATCCTGACAATGGTGTTTAAAAACCCATTAAGACAAACCTTCAGTGCAACTGAGAATTTATGGAATTAAGAAGGAAAAAGGCTGACTTCCAAATTAAAATAGCAGAAAATTAGTGTGTTTTAAAATAGTTCCAAATAAGTTTATGTAAGTCCATTTGACTATTCTGCTCTGATATTCTTCTTTGTTGTCATTGTTTGTTTATTTTACAATTATGTGCAGCTGGTGGGGGGAGGAATGAGGGCAAAGGGAAAAAAAATAGTAACATGATCCTGTGAAATGAATGTGTTGCTTGTAAGATAGGAATAACATTAGCATTCAAAGAAAATATTCTCAAAGTGTGCTACTTCATTTTGTAAAGACATACACACTAAACAATAAATAATTTTAATTAATACAAAAATACACAGAAAGTTATCATTAGTTACCAATAATTTATTTAAATAAAAGAGGATTATTCAACTATTCTTCTTATGTTGCAAAAGCCGTGACCTTTTATAAGATCCTTTTATAAAGACCTTTTATAGGCTCACTCATAGGAAAGCTATATTACATAGTTATTGGAAAGAAGACAACTCAATAACATGGAAAGATGTCATGGAGCCACAGAACTGAATTTTATGAATGTATGATATGAATTTTTAGTACTGGTAATTTGAAGTACAGAAACAACAAACTTTTATTTTAGCCTGTAACTCTTATCTTTCTATGCTTTTCCTATAATGTTTTTAATTCAAATAAAAGAGCATCCTAGAGGCCCATCTCTAAAACACAGGCAACACAAACAAAATTACATGTGTGAAATAAGCAAAGAAGTTCTGCTCATCCATAACAGTCAAATTTATAAAGCCAGCCATATTTTCATTTCTTTGTTATCAGGAGTTTCCCCTGGTATCGCATTCAAATCACATGACAAAGAAGACATCTTTGGACGTTCTTTCACACACACCCCTCACTTCTTCAACTTATATTTCACATTACTGAATATTTGTCACAGAGGTTTCTACTGATTAACAGGGACTCTGCAACCCCTCTTGTTAATAAACAAATGAACTCGCAGGAAGGAAGCACCTAGTCAGGCTTTTCATTTCATGAACATACACTTCATGCATATCAATGGAAGTCTTAGATGTAGTATTTGCTGTAAGAATAATACATCAGGGGAAAGTAATGATGTTCAGTTTATGCTCTGGAACTTCTAATAGAAACTAGTAAGTTAAATAGGCCAGTAAACTGAAAAGAAAGAAAACATGAAAAACTTAAAATGGTAAAATACCAACAAAACACTGAACTTCACAGAGTAATCCAACTCAGTCTTACCCATTTATTTAATCCTGATATTTAGTATTTCACTAAAATTCTCAACTCTTACTTGGAAAATATATATTTGTTTTAAAGTAAATGTACAAAGGAACATCAATCCTTATTAATCAAAACCCTTAATTTGTGATGATGACTAATAATAGTAAATAATATGCAACTGAATTGACATTATTTGAAAATTTTGTTGGCAATGGCATTGAATTATATTCCAGTTAACATAATATGAATCTCATTCACAATATGAAAATTCTTTGCTTTTCATTATGTCTCTGTGTGAAAGCAAGATTTCTAAGCCTACTAATTTCAGAAGCTAGATAACTGGGTTTTAATTTTATCAAATTCATTAATCATAGGAAAACAAAATATCTTTGTATCTAAAACTAAAGTATGGAAACTCTTGGATGAGCTTAAACTATATATAAAACTCATGTATGTCATGTCTCAGACGTGAACTTTAGTTCTGTTAGACAGTTTTTGCTTAGAAGTTTGAAATGTCAAGTATCTATTTTACATTTTCAAACAGATTTGGGAGTATTCCATTTCAATATTTTCAAAGTGAAACTTCACTCCTTATCTCAAAGAACTCTTCTTTCAAAGTTCAGCTTAAATTGGAATAACAACAGCACATGCAAATAACACAAATTAAATTGCTGGTCAAATACAATTCTTCAGAATATCCTTTTATTTCTTTCTTTTTTTTTTCAGTTGAACTATGTTCCCTTGTTACAAACAGGCTTTTCATATCCTGTCAAAAATATTTTCTAACTTCTCATGTCACCTATTTTTATTATAACCTCTGGACCAGACTATTCCTCATCTACTCAATTCTCCAACAGGTTGAACTGCTCTCATGGTTTAACCCCAGCTGGCAACTAAGCCCCATCCATGCAGCCTCTCGCTCGTTCCCCTCCCAGCAGATGGGGGACAGAATCACAACAGTGAGAAACCCTGTGGCTTGAGATAAAAAGAGTTGAATAGATTAAAGCAAAAGCCATGTGTACAAGCAAAACAAAACAAGGAATTCACTCACCCTCCCCATTGGCAGGCAGGTGTTCAGTCGTCTCTAGGAAAGTCAAGCTGCATCACACCTAACAGTTTCTTGTGTAGAAAAATGATGAGGCTCTGAGCATCCCTCAACTCTTCTTTCCTCTTCTCTCAGCTTTATACACTGAGCATGACATCATATGGTCTGGTATATCCCTCTAGACAGTTGGGGTTACCTGACCTGACTGTGTCCCCTCACAGCTTCATGTGCACCCCCAGCCTACTTGCTGGGAGGACAGCTGAAAAGTGCTTGACTTACTGTAAGCACGGCTCAGCAACAACTAAAACAACACCCTGTCATCAACATTATTCTCATCCTATATCCAAAACACAACAATATACCAAATACTAGGAAGAAAATTAACTCTACAGCAAACAAAACCAGGACAACTACCAAAGAAAAGTTCAAGGGTATGGACAAGGAAATAGAGAAGATGAGCCCTGAGTGACATTTTTATTTGTAGTGACTTGTAGATTTTTTTTACATATAGTGCCTGACAGCATTTTAATAAATGCTTAATTCTCACCCCTTTTAAGCTATTTCCATTTAAAAAATATATATTGTATTAATAAAAACATTGTAACAATATTTGTCTATATATTGCATTTAAAAAAAAATACAGTATCTCCCACTTAAACTTATGATTTATGAAAATGAGCTTTCATAGTTGCTGATTGTTTCTGTATATTCATTTAAGAGTTTATCTTTCATTTTAGCACTTCTCTCTGGGTGTTCAAAGGCTATGTAGAGCTTTCACAGATGGAGACAAGAAGCAGTGAAGCATAGAGAGAAAGCAGGAATGATTCTCACATGACTAACTCTGCACTGCTTCTCATTTCATGTGAAACATCCCATGATAAGTAAGAGCTGCAGAACGTGCACATCCATATTCCACTTCTGACAACATCAGGATTTTGATCAGCCAACAGAATATTCAAATACATTAAAAAAACTAGATCCCTAGTGACCTGTGGTAAGGTGTCTGCATGCCTGCTGTTTATTGGCATAACAGACTCAGCTGAGTAAATACAATCTGGTGTTTTCAGTGAAGGAAAAGGAAAAAAAAAAAAAAAGCTTGGGGACAGACAAATATATTTGGCACTCAGCAAATATATTAGGTCTAAACTAGGGAGGCTTTTCTCATATGTTTAAGGATTATGAAATCAGACAGTGATATTAATTATGGTAGAGATGCCGGAGTGAATAGCTAAGTAAATTCAAATTGTGTAATGTTATGCCATTGGATGTCTAGTCACAATGACAGTGGAACACATTAACTTCCTTTTGCTTTAATTTTGACCAAAATGAGCTCCCTAATACACCATTCTTTACACAGAAAATATTAAGCTTTCAGAGGTCACAATTAATTCTGAAGCTACCTGCTTTCTTTTTAGACTGTTAGGAAACATTTGGTTGAGTCCATAGCAAGACTTATTTCATAGAAGAGAGCATTCAGCAAAATATGGCTACTGCTCCAAAGAGCCCATCATCTAATTTATCAGAAGATAGAGCAAATGAGAGGGAAAACACTAAGAACAACAACATAAATGAAGATGAGAAATAATGATAAGCACAGGGTAAAGTTACAATCACTGACAATATTATAAATTACATCTCAGAATGCAATGATTTGTTATGAACTAGGACATGCCACAGCTGTAAATAGGGAAATAATGAATGTCAAATACTGCTTTTCATCTCTATGACTTCATTGTATGTCTCTTTCTCTTCTTATAGACCACAGCTTGAGCACTGAAGCTGCAACCTCATCTTCCACCAAAATGACTTTACACAGTTGAGTAAAAGAACTAATTTTCAGCGACAGCAAAGTAATAATGCAAGTCTTCCTACATCTTTACTATCAAATATGACAAAGTCCACTGTCTTTGGTGGAAATTTCCCTTACCGTATTTTGCCAGCCTTCTGTAAAGAAGACTTACATAGTGAAAGACATTCTATCTAATTTGAAAGAATCAATCAAGCATTTCTCATCTCTGGTGATCAGTCTTTCTTGCTATCTGCATCCTCAGATCATTGTCAATGGAAAGGGAAATTCCTGAATTCAGGTCACTTTGTATTTCATCTATCACTCACCTATATTATTGTCTTGTTATTTTCTGGTGTGGATGAAGGATACAGCTACACAAGGAATGACAAACAGCAGAAAAGTTAAAGGTGACACCTAGAAAAATGAGTCTGGACCTTCAAGGAGTTTACTAGATGGAAGTCCATTTTTTTTCAGATGGATTGCATTATATAAACTCCTTATAGCTGGCTGCATATATGTACTGGTTTTTTTTAGTTTATTTGCTACCTGATTTATATTGGCAGTTTGGGAGGGAATGAAGAAAGAAATAGAACTAAGCCTTTCTAAAATCTCATCTACCATTAAGTCAGATTCTCACTGTTAAGAAAAACAACTAACTCCCTTTACAGCTACATCATTAAGGTATTGTATCCAGAGCAAGAATCTAATCCTGTATTCTTCTTTATGCTCTAGATTCAGAGCCATAGTCTCTCCCAGTTTCTGGTCATCGAGAGATTCTTACCATTCTCCGAAAATAAATGATTCATTGGTTAATCACACTGAAACCAGAAGAGTTCTGCATCTGGCACTACCAACTAAGAGTGTGATCTTGATTCACAGATTCACAGACTCACAGATATTAGGGGTTGGAAGGGACCTAGAAGATCATCTAGTCCAACCCCCCTGCCCGAGCAGGATCACCTAGAC
>JAOEGS010009868.1:69568-82585 GCA_025447755.1 Corythornis vintsioides | reverse complement strand
AGGCAGCCAGTTTCTGCAGGAGAATGTTATGGGAAACAGTATCAAAGGCTTTGCTAAAATCAAGGTAGACAACATCCACAGCTCTTCCCTCATCTACTAGATGGGTCATTTTATCATTGAGATCACGTTTGTCAGACAAGACCTGCCCTTCATAAATCCATGTTGACTGGGCCTCATTATCTGGCTGTCCTGTATATGTCTCATAATAACACTCATGATAATCTGCTCTATCAGTTTACCTGGCACTGAGGTCAGACTGACAGGTCTGTAGTTCCCTGGGTCCTCCCTCTTACCATTCTTGTATACTGGTGTGACATTTGCCAATCTCCAGTCAACTGGTACCTCTCCAGTCAGCCAGGATCATTTGAAAACAATAGAAAGTGGCTTGGCGAGCACCTCTGCCAGCTCCTTCAGCACTCTTGGATTAATTTAATCTGGCATTGTCACACTTCTGTATGTTCAAGCTGTGTAGCATTTCACATATTGTCTCCTCTTGAAAGAAACCCTGATACTGTTCCCCATCTCCATCATTTGGTTCTAGAGGCAGATCACTCACCTGAGCCCCTGGTTGTCTTGTATGTGCTGCTAATGACACTCAGGATGATCTATTCCATAACCTTGCCAGGTACTGAGGTCAGGCCGACAGGCCTATAGTTCTCTGGATTGTTCTTCCGGTCCTTTCTGTGGATGGGCATCACTTTTTCCAACCTCTAGTCATCTGGGACTTCCCTAGTTAACCATGACTGGTGATAAATGATGGAGAGCAGGTACATATTACATATGACTCTTGCCCTCTTCTGTGTTTAGAAAAATTTATTCATTTAAAAGTAAAATCTCAAAGGATGTTCAAAATACAGGTGGTATTCTGATGCTTACCTTAGCAATTACATTAATTTTATTATTTATCCCAGTGAATTGAAGATATACTTCACCTTTCCATAAATATGTTCTTTCTGATTGTTTTTAATTGTTGCCTTAGGCAGCCTCCATATATTTCCAATCTTCTTGCTTTCTTCTGATTTTGAAGCCTCACTAATTCCTTTTTTTTCGGTGTTTTTCACTTCTGGATTTATCATTTTGAACACTGGCCACTGAAGCAAATTAAATTTTCTTTGCTTTCGCATGAAGTCTTTTGATGGGTTCTCTGTAGTATCTCTGATTGGCATATTATGTGAAATAGGCTTCCTGCCTTCATACTGAGATTATAATCTATCTCTCAAATTGATATGATATAGACTCCACCCTTGGAAGCTTGTAAAAGACATAATTTAGTACCTGTCTAAGTTTAGCTCAACTGCAAACTGTGTATCTGGAGCTAAACTGTAGCAATTGTTCTATCACCCAATGAGCCCAACCGGGAAGGGGGATCAGGAAAAAGAGAGACCCATGGATGTAAATGAAAATTGATTTAAATAAACAGCTAAAATAATATTAATGCTAAAGTCATTATAAAGTATACAAAGTTATGCTCAGACCAGTGAATGTGTAGGAGTCGAAATAAACAGGAAAGCAGTTCTCAGGAGCAGAACGGTAAGCTTCAGGGATGGTGACCCTTGAGAGAAGGAGCAGGATGGGTCCGTGAGCTCAACAAACTTCCCGCTTTAGAATGAGTGTGACATTTATGGTATGTCATACATCTTTGGCCAGCTCAGGTCAGCTGCCCTGGCTTTTGCCTTTCCCAGTTTAAGCTCCCGGATGACTCCAAACTGCTAATGACCTGCATATCATAGCTGGCCTATGATTCTATCCCAGTGACATCAGGACACCACCCCTATTTATTATATTCCATAAAACTACAATTCTGTTGAGGGCAGGCAGCAACAAAATATCGCAATTTTTTTTTCCTCCTGCCTCAAAGCTGCCTTCCAAACACAGATGTTAGTAAAGCAAATTTTTATGGCACTCACCTTATATTTCAACTGGCATGTGGTGAAGCAAATGCAAGAATAGCTTGAGAGTGTTGACATTCCAATTCTCACTCAAATCCTGTTCCACTGAGAATGGCAACAGCCTCACATTTGCAGCTCTCCCTTGCAGCACAGACACAAAATGACAGTACAGATGAGTTGGTGACTGCTTCTGTAATTTATCTGTAATAAATAAATCACAAACAAAGGCACGTTTTAGTTTTGTTTCTTTTTTTAAACTTCGAAAGTCCCTGTATGCTGAAGCATGAAAACACCTGGCACCATCTTTCATCAATGTTTAACACAGCTTCTTCTATCTAGTGTTACTTATCCTTATCCTGACTCAGTAAGTGTTCTCAAAACAGCACTCAGTTCCACTGCCCAGCTTCTATTATTTACTGGTATTTACTCTTGGTTTACTCCAGAGTGCAATTTCTTGGAGAAGAACAGAGAGTTCCACCTGGTCAAACATCACAACAGAAACCTGTTACTTTATTAATCATGTCTAGTTTCTCAGAAGCTATCCCACTAAGCACAGCAATGTGAATTTTAATGCATTTTATAAGTCTTAGAACAAATAGGAAGTTTTAATTGCTTCTAAGAGAGCTTATAGTTGACGGTTCTAACTTCAAAACATTCTCATGGAAAGTTAATGATCATTTTGGAACTAGAATAGTGTGCATATGACATAAAAATACCATATTCCATATTAATGAAGAAAAAAATTAAACATTTTAATATCTTTATAAGTTGAAAACTTCTCAGAACTTCTATTTTCAGATAATTCCACAACAGAGCCTGGAGTCTTTTGGATAATTCAAAAGAATTTAAGTGACACTGTAAAAAATATTCATATTTACAACCGTATTATTAAAAACTGTTAATCAAAGTACTTTTTCCTATAGTATAATACATTTTAATGAATAACAGCATTACAATATTTATCAAATACCAAAATTAAATAGGAATTCAGTGTTCTACAGCCATATATTAAATTAAGGCCTTAAGTGCAGCTTTCTTTCTGATGCTTCTTACAGTACATGAATAAAAAGTCTACATACAATCTCAGCTATATGAAAAAAACCAAATCAAGTCACAAACTCTCACTGGTTCCAGATAAAATAATTAAAAAAATAAAAATAAAAATTAGCATGTAAAGCTTGTGAACATGCAGACATTCTTCTATGTGATTTTGGAGATCTAAGAAGTTGCTGCTTATAATCATCATATAGTCAGTTCAAGAAACTATGTTCATACCCATTTCAATACAGTATTTAGACACACAGTTTATTTTACTCTTGTTTTAGGTGGAAAATATTTTACAAAGCTTCTCCATTTTATTTTTTGGTGCAAGAAGAACTACAGTTCCTTCTGCCATGGTGTTCCATTAATTCAATCAGTGGTTTTATTCAAGGAAACAGCAAATAGCTGATCACTTCAGCTGACTGAAAGACTGAATTCAATGGATGTTTCAAGTGCATTCTCAAGATCAAGCATGGTCTTGTATCTCAGATCCTATTTTTTTTTTTAACCTCCTGAGATTTTAATTCAATGTTATAAAAGTGTGAAAGATTTTTTTAAATTATTATCATATTCCAAATGAATTATTATTCCATATGCAAAATTATTTCAAAAATTCAGTGATAATTAGAATTTAGTTTGCAGTTTGAAAACTAAATTTCTTCTTTAAGAAATTCTCTATTGCAAGTCTTTTGGCAACTTATCTCATAACTGATATTTTACCATATTTTAATGTTACCAAGGTGTGATTACTCATAATATCAATCCTAAAAATTGCAATGGAGATTTTAAATTTTCTTCTACCTACAAATGATGCAACTGTAAGTATTTGGAAACATAATTTCTAGATGAAAGTATGAAGTCTGATGAAAATCCCCAGTGAATAAAAAAACTGAAGGATATATTCTGTCCATGTCTCAGCAACTACAAGAAATTTTCCAGCATCTGTATGACAATCTCTATATTACTCAAAGTCTTTGAAAGAGAAAACACAGTCTTGGGCTTGCTGTAAACCTTCAAGGGTGGGAAGGGAAAGTAAACAAGGATTGAAAAAGACATTATTAGTAAAGTGAAGTTGACTTCTATATGGTACTAAACTAAGTCTTTTCTATGCAGTTTTTCATTTGAGGACATAACGGGACAAAGGAACTTTACAAGCTTCATTATGAAATTGATCTAGTTTAAGAATCACTCAGTCCTCATTATGTTTGTGTAAAATCTGGACTGAAACACCTCAGGACTCAGTCCCACTGTCAAAGTCACTTAAATCTTCCATACAGAGTTTCCAGTCAGAGTTATGCTTGTGGGACACAAAACTTTGAAAGTGTTTGAAGAAAACCAGTTTTTCAGAAATTGAATGCTGTCATTTAGTTTGTGTAATTCCACATATTACCTAAATTTTGAAAGAAACTAAATTAAAAAATACTTTCATGCTTCTAGCATATCTCCAAGCACTATTTTTCTAAAAACCAAAGAGGCACCATATTTTCCCTTCTATTGAATTCCTATGGGAAGTGTATTAGACCTCTTTTAGATACCACATAAGATGGCATCATTATTGATATAGACAATATACCCAAATATCTTGCTGACTGATCTACAATACATTAAGCAGCATAAATTTATAATGCTCTGAAGAAATGATATTTACAAATCTATCCAATCTTACAGATTAATATTCCAGTTATTTCCAATCATTTTCCTTTCTAAAAAAGGAAAAAGGTGAAAGATCAATTAACTTTAACCCCCAGGTTCTGCAGGAGAGCTTTATTGTATTGTATTCACTTGGTCTAGGTGATCCTGCTCAGTCAGGGGGGTTGGACTAGATGATCTTCTAAGTCCCTTCCAACCCCTAATATCTATGACTTGTATCTATAATAAAACTATTGGACTTAGAGCTCTATTAAATTGGTTAACAAAGTACTATACTTAGGTGAGAGACATATAAACACTTTGACAGTTTTAGCACTCCAAGATTATAGGTAACTAATATAAGAGGAGTGTAGTCTCTGATAAAATATTATTTTAAAAATAAGGAAGCAGACAAATTGTTTGAGAATAAATATCCTTTCATTACTTCTCATTTGCTTTTTTTTTTTTTTTTTCTTTTTGTATTGAGCAAAGCAAGCAGAAGGTATTTTGTGAAAGTTTGGGGTTTGTGGTGGTTGTTCACATGACATTAGTACTTTATAAATACAGCTTATTCCTTTGTGGCTTGTCTTAATTTTGTATATAACACAACAGCCATTAAAACGTAATTGTCACTTTAAAAACAATTACACATCAGGGTTATTAGAAGATCATATGATGAACCTGTAATACATCTGTTCAATATTTTTACTTAAAACACAGATATGCAGTCACCTTTATTCAACATAAATGGAAGTGGACATGTAAACTGCACGTAAAATTAAATAAATGTTAATTGCATTTCCTTACATTCCTTTGCTGGATTGCAGCATGCACTGGGGTGCTCATAACATTTAAAGACATTTTCTTTTATTTGGCTCTTGAGAGTATCCAACTCCCATCAAGGAAGCAAGTTGTAAACAAATTCACAGAACAATCCACCAGTTTAGCTGTTTAGAAAGGTGAAGATATTAAGAGCACTAATACATTCTAATGACATAAAATCCATATGATTGAGAGTAAAATGAGCGTATGCCAACCAGAACTGTGGTCTAGTGATAGCACAGGACAGTGCCTAATGGGGAGCCATGAACAGAGACTAAGAGAGTGAAAGAGGCCATAGATCTCTAGGGAAGGAAAGAGATCACTAATGGGAATCTGAAATCTTGATAATTGAAGCAGGGCTGTTGACATGATATTTGAGAAGAGAGTCTATTTTTATAACAAACAGTAAGCAAAAGAACTGTAATGTAGGGCCTTTGAGCTACAAACGGTAAAAGGAGTTTTTAAAAATGGGATGTGTGCAACTTTCCAAAGTAAATATGAATTTTACTATAGGGGGTAGGTTTTTATTTAGAATATTTGTGTAGTCATATTGGTCATTAGAATTGAAATGGTCTCCATTTGAATAGCATGGGTTACAATTTGTCCCACGGAGCTTGCAATGGGGACTGCGGAAGAACTGATGGCTGTCATTTCCTGTCTTCCTCATTTTCTAATTTCACCCATCAGTGGAACAAGCAGTATTTTATTCATAAAGCAAGATTACAGAAAGTATTTTCACAGCTTAATCTTCCATAACATTTTAACAAGCAAGATCATCCTTTAGCCCTCTTCTGTTTCTGTTACATTTTATCTCACAAAAAATATTTGTAGCTTCAGAACATCTGGAAGAAATTTAAGATGAGCAGTTTTTCTTAATTTCATAGAGAACAACAAACCTACACTCAGAGAAACAACTCTATGTTGGCACAAGACCATAAAATCAATTACTTGTTTTCACTAACATGTAGGATTTTGTTACAGAACTAAATAAAGCAGCATTCACACCCTAGATGTCATATTTAAAATGTGCACATTCTTTGAGAATCATATTGATTACATTTGATACTGAAATTGCATCTTTGGTCCATTCTGAACAAGCCACTTACAACTTTTTACTAGAACATTATTCAGAGATGGAAGTAAAGCCCATGGTCCTGTCCATCATTCATTAAATGGCGGTGCTGAGAGCATTTGTGTTCCCTCAGTAGTTGTCAGTATGTCAGTCACAACTTCACGTACCTAAGTACCACTCAGTCATTATCTGTGGGAACAACAGCTCTCTGGTCAAAGCTCAGATTTTCTCTCCCTGTAAAAGCACATGAAGGAATTTTAAGAACCATGACCCTTCTGGGAGAAAACTTCACTCCTATGGTCAAGGAGGCAAACAGTTCTATTCCTAAAGGAATGGATTTTCTAGGAGTCTGAGATCAAAGTTGCCTACAGTGGTTCCTGCCCCAGTGTTATATCCTCTTCATAGTGACAGTTTTTTCAGACCTGTGTGACCAATAGCCCTCTCAGATGACCCGTAACTGAGCAGAGGTGGAACAGCTTTGTAGGAAAATCAGCAGAAAAGGTTGTATTAACCTTTTCAGCTAAGGTTTGTTTCTGAAGAACAAAGATAATTTCTCCTCTAAGTAGTCCTATTATTCTTTCCCTTTGTCTCTTGTTCTTCTCTAGGGATCTACAGAATCTGGAAAAGGAGAGAAATGGAGGCAACACAACACAGCTTTGATTCTGGAGGGTGGTTATCTGGGTTAATTGCTTCAGTGGGAATTATTGTTAGGAAGATGCACATATAAATCGCTGGGGATATGATCTGAGAGAGTAGCTGAGCTGTTTATGACTCACCTTTAAAGAGAGGCTTTAAATACTAAAATAGCATAGTTTGTGCTCCTCCTAAGGCTACTTAAATTATGAGTGAGAAGAACAGACATCTCAAAACCCCAACACTATTATCTGTTAAGTCACACAAGAACCATTTTAGTATAATCTTAAGGGAACAACATCAAACCAGTTGCTTAAGGTTGGGACATGTTCCCTTAAGTGCAGCTAAAGAGTAATTTGGAAAAATGATATAATCTTTTTAGTTCTTTTCTTGCTCTCTTTCCTGTGAACTGTCTGGCTTGCAAGACTCATGAGTAAAAAGGGCAATAAAATCAGATAATCCATTATTTATATGTTAGATTCTTATACAGCTGTCTTTGCAGTGAGATTTCCCATCAGAAACCAATGCAGTTTAAAAAGTCTGTCCTAAGACAATGCACAGCTTGTGACAGCAAAAACTCTGCATGTTTGGTAGGCACAATTTACTATGTTTTTCTAACATCTGGAGTCAAAATGTCACATCAGGATGACAGTTTCTTTGTTCTTAGAGCTAAATGAATACAGAAAGTCAACCACAAACTGTTAGGCTGAAGGCAAACAGAAGATGTTTGCTGTCCTCTCATAAAGCTCCAAATCAGTATTTTCAAATGCCAACTAATAAGGCCCATAATGTGATGCAGTTAAAGACAGATCAAGACTGACCCATTTTATGTGCCAATGAATTTTGGTGAGCTTTCTCTTCCAATCTTAACTGGAGTTTTATATCCTGCCATTTAAAAAAAAGTAATAATAAAAAAAATCAATCTCTATAATTATTCTTATCTTAAGCCAGTCAGAGATGATACAATAAACAGATTAATTATTATGACCATGGTACTTAAAACAACAATGCCAAGTATTTTGGAATTGCTCATGTTTTGATTAGATTGATGGGAGAAAAAGAAAATAATTACATGGATATTATCTTATTGAATATTATTGTTTATTGTAATGTGGAACCATATGCATAAAGTGCTTAGCTATCATTCCCAATAAGCTGATGGCAGGTTTAGGCAAAAAGTCACCTCCACTTAAGTGTTCCCAAGATCTGACAGACACAGTTGCACTTTTGACATTTTTAAGACAGAATTAATTCTTACTGAAAATTGTGCTAGTGCTCAGTTTCAAAGTTCTTTGGATGCTCTTTGGACTGCCAGTATCTGGTTTCAGTTATACAGGTTGTTTTTCTCAGTTCTTCTAAATGTTAAAATTAGAAACTAAAAATGCAAAGTTGTTTTTCGTTTGGGTCGTTGTGTTTATTTGTCCCCAAAACCTACTGTTCATACACTGATATAGTCACAGGAGTTACCTTCGTATTTTCTTCATCCAAAAGAAACCACTTTAGGTCATAGTGGACAAATCACTGGTTTGACTGGGAATTTTTCCTCAAAAGTACACTCTGCAGCAACTCAGCAGCAGAAGTCTAAAATGGGTACATCACCACCACCAAATCCAGTCCTGGTTCAGTGATGAACAATGTTCTTCAAGCATCAATTCCTCAAAACTTAGCAATAAGTTGATCTTGTCACTAAGACTACTGACATCTGACACACCTCTTCTTGCAGAAACTCTGCAGCAGGCTTTAATACAACCAGACCTACTGGCATGTGAAAATAGGTCTGTGGCACTTGATATGTAATTCATGGTCAAACTGGTAACACATCTTCCTTAAAATATTAAAGACTTTTAAATCGCTAAGATGTATCTTCTCTTCTTACACAAATACAGTAATCTGTGGGGTTAGAAGTCATTTTTCAACTTGTCCTGTGTAGAACTACAATTAGAAACTGATGAATATGAATAGGCTCTCTGTAGATGTATTAAAAAAAAAAGAAAAAAAAAAAAGTGTGTGGGGGGCAGTCTTTTAACTATACTAAAGCAATTTGTATTTCAGTTTTGAATAGATGGCAAATTTATAGTGATATGAAATTATATAAAGAAGTTCACACAAAGAAAACAGTGTTATTCTCTGATGTGTCTATCTTCTTGAGTGACATTGTTCAGCACATGCAAAAATATGGAAGAAATGACTGCATATTATTCACAGTAAAAAAACTTAAAATCATCTTAACCTTCTAGCATTTTTCCCACATTTCTCCAGTAAGAAAACTATTTAAGATTTAACAATGCAAGGAAACTTCCAGTAATTTCTAAAGATGTTAATTCTATCAAGAATTTATTTATAGTAATTTATAACTTTTAACACATAATGCAGTTTTCGGTATCTACAAACACAACATCATAAAAATATAATTGATTTTCGTTATTAATCAGAGAGGTCCAAAACAATTTATAAAGCAATTTCTCTTAAAGGCAGCACAGTGATTGGATAAGCTATCTATATGCATCACCTCAACAGAAACTCACTGACTGCTACATATAGACCCACTTTAAGAGCAGGACCAAGATTAAAATCTCTACATTTTGAAAAATAAAACAGAATTCTATGGAAGTCAACCAAATTGCAAACAAACTTCACAGAAGCAGGTTATTATTTTAAAATTATTGCATTCAATAGTCCATTTTCTTTAAAAATAACCAAACAATTCTTAAAAGGTGCTGAAAAATATACAGCATATTGCAGATATTTAAAATAGAGATGCTGTATCTTTCATGTCACTTGTGCACTGGTCTGAGAGCATATTGAGATAAATTACACCTATTTCAAGACTAATTTGGAAAAAAATGAGCTGCACAATACATAAATTGAGCAAATTATCTAAAATGAAAAGTAAGTCCACCAAGCCTTCAAATGAAAATTTTGTTCTTATTTGAATGTCTGTTTAATCCGTAAATTCTTGTGTGTGTGTGTATGAAGGCAGCATAGGGGAAATATCAAGTAAATCTAGCAATTCCCAGCTGGCATAGAGTTATTTCAAAACATGAAATGAGGAAAAGGCTATTACTGTGTCTGGATTACTGTTTGTACTATTAGGTGGTCCTCTGCCTATCACTCAAAGTCACATTGATCAACGCAATTCTACTGCTGCAGCATCCAACGCATTTCATTCTTACAGGTTTCTGCAGAGGCAATTTCTATGCTACCTCTGCAAGTGATAGGGCACAACTGCAATTGATATCCATGAGGCTCCAGTACACAACCAGGCTGCTGGGAAGCTTGTCTGGAATTACACAAAATGTTTGATAAGGACTTCAATAACAACTAGCTTCTAAGCTTTAACAATAATCATGTTAACAACTATACCAGACACTATAAATGAGATAGATCAGAATTACTATAAACTAGATTATCTTCAAGATGGTGTTGAGTGATCCAAATTATGGAAATCAATTGAAACCTAACCAAACTCACAATAACTATTAACTGATGGAAGCCTACAGAAATGGGATGCTAGCCTCTAGATGCACAAACTCTCTTGCAAAATTGAAAATACTAAAAATTTTGTCTTGGAATCTTAAATATAGCCTGGGAAGAAGTCTTAAGCCTTATTTAATCCATACACATCATTCTGTCTTACTTGGAGTCTAGAAATGACAATTGAATTTTGAAAATTTCATGTATTAAGCCTCTTTGGTTTAGTGGTTTGCAGAAATTTGTTAGCATCACCCTGGACCCAGAACAGCTAAATACTAGTTCTCATCTTATAAACTCAAGTCCATTTCCACAGTTTCCAAGGGTAGGTAAACTTCTCTCTTCCCCATAGTGTAAAGAGCTGACCTTTTGTCAGATCTCACTCCTTACAGAATGAGTATGTCCTCAAGAAGTCTCATGACATCTGAATGTGTGTGCACATAAATTTTGATATGTCTTCAGCCCAGAGACATTTTCACTTGTAAATATGTATTGCAAGTAAATATGGGATATTAGTAAATGAAATATTTGTAAGAATTGCTAGTATTATGGAGCTTATATCTGCTCTAAACTATCACAAATCATTTGTAGCGTCAGGAGTTTGGTTTGTTCCTAGGTTTTAATTCAGAGCCTTTTTCTGGCTCAGCTTAGTACATGAAGCAGGCTTGCATGCCAAAGCTGTGATTAACTTTATAGATGCAGTGGAATTATGGAAATGCATCATGCAAAAGTGCGTACTTGCCAAAATTATTCCATGACCTTGTGCTTAAGCTGAGTTTTAAATAATTCAGTGATGTATCGAATGAATAAATTTGTGCTGCTTGTTACTCTAAACAGTCATGCTTTCACTTTCCTTGCCATTTTTAATAAAGCCTCACTTTCTAATATTCATGAAATATTGCATTTCAATTAAATTACATACGTATTGAGAAAATAGTTTGCCCTAAGCTGTTTAGTGTTGACACCAACTGTCATTTGCCTTTTCTTTTTGTATAATAACCATGGAGGTTTTATGTACAGGCAATATAAAGCACTGTCACACTTTAACAAGAAACTTTTTTGGTTGTATATAGCACAAGAGAGAATAAACCTAAACTATTTTGTTATTTTTAAAGGCTATTAATTTATCTTAAATAGTGCATAATTAATCTAAGCTTGAGTTTTCCATTCCTGGCTTCATAGAAACAACATGTAAAGTCTCCCAGTGTGTCAGGTGCTTAATAAAAACTGCAGAACAGCACAGGCTTTTGAGCTGGTTCAGTTTGAGCTGACCCTGTTTATAAAAGACAAAGGTAACAGAAGAGCCACAAGTTATAATGTTAGTATTTAAACAACACAAGAAGGTATAAGAGAATGTAAATATGAAATTATACCTGTACGGAACCAGCAAAGTACTGTTCTCCAATTTGTCATTATTTCATTGTAGGTAAACTGATCCAAATTCTTGTGGCTCAGTGCATTTCCCTTTTAAAATAGAAATCTTATTGCCATCTTGTTTATAAGAAATAACCTCATATATTCAAATTTAAAATAAACTTATTATATCACTTTGGATAATAAACTATAGCAATATTTTATTTCCAACTCTTATCTATGTATTCATATGGACCTCCCCATTGTACCTGATTTAATTTCCCAACATTTGGCTAAAGTAAACAGCATTTTTTTAAAAAAAGATCAGAAAGATCTCATGAAATGCATATTGTGTAACATCCTCTGTGACTGATACAGAGAAAGAAAATTGGTTATAGAGCTCAACCAGAGTCTGGTTCTCAAGCTGAAGCTGTAAAGGCTTCTCTGTTATGAAACCATAGCTACCATGCAGCTGCCATGTGCTTGTAGCTGTTGCAAATAGCAGGTGCCATGGTTTATTCCTGAAGTATGAATAGATTTTATGAAGAAAAAGCAAATGTGAAATAAATGTCCCCTTAGCTCATGCTCAAAAGGCCAGCAAACTCCTCACAACTCCTCACCATTGCTTGCTGTTTTCAAATAGCAGGAGATGGTGAGAAAAACATTTGGAAATTTCACATGCTAGATAAAGATTTTTCATTAATGTCTGTAAGTGAATGTAGATAAAATTGCCACATTGCATCTCCAGCCATCTTAATAACTTTAAATTGGCCCTAACACTGATAATCTTCACCCACTAGTGAAGCAACTACCAAGACTATTTATCATCATGTTTTCAGCAAATTACCCCAAACTGTTCTGGTTGTCTCAGTGTAACTAAGAGGCCACAAATGTTTGCCCTGAAGCATTTGCAATCAGTGTTAGGAAGACAGCAGAATTACTGTAAAGATCCAGGCAAAAGTAGTACATTAAAGCAGCAAAAGCTTTTGATTCCATAATTAAAGCTATTTTGCAATATATAGATTCATAGATAGATTCATAGATATTAGGGGTTGGAAGGGACGTAGAAGATCATCTAGTCCAACCCCCCTGCCCGAGCAGGATCAC
>JAOEGS010009868.1:56749-69468 GCA_025447755.1 Corythornis vintsioides | reverse complement strand
CCCATAGATTTGTAGATGACCAGTCTGCTCAATTGGTCTCTAACCCAAGCCTCATCAAGAACTTCCTCCCTCCAGATTTCATCTGTGGTCTTGGAGACCTGGGATTCAGACAAAAGTTTCAAATAAACAATCTAAATGTCATTAATTTCTTACAATTTCAGGAAAGGCAGTTGTTTTCATCAGAAACACTCTAACTACCAGTTCAGGAGAATTTTAAAGTGATCCAGATCATGATCCTTTTTGTACAAATTTTGTTTGATGCTTCTGGTAAAATGAGAGAGTTATCACATAGTTTCTTGTTTAAGTTTCACTAACTTATGATGGATAAAATTCTGCACAAAAATGTTTAACATTTCCAACTCTAGTTCCATTTTAACTTCACTTAAGTAAATAGGAATCTTTTATGTGACTTTAAGAAGTGGATGAAATGCTCAAGATGGAAAGAATTAATTGACACGACTGAGAATAATATAGTATCTCCTATAGACTAGACTCAGGCTGCTTCCTTCCACTTGCTCTAAATCAAAACATGGTTTTATAAACAGTGCCATCTTAATATCAGCAATGATCTCTGGAGTAAGATAAAGCTATATGGCTTTTTAAGCAATCAGTATTTAATTAAAAGTCAATAGGTTATATATAAATATTTCAAACGAAAACAATACAAAGAAGTAAACACCTAAAGGCATAATCACAATAAAGCTGAAGGCCAATTAGGCCTCTTATACAAGAGATTAAAACTTTACAAGAATCACTGTGATCACTGAAATTAATCACTCAGGTTATAAACATACCCCCCCTGAAGAACTAGAACAGGGAGCTAGTAACAATAGATGAAGAGAAGGCTGAGGTTTTCAATTACTTTTTTTCCTCAGTCTTTACTGGTAACCTCTTTCCCAAAATCTCCCAAGTCAAAGAACCACAAGGCAGGAAAAAGCTGGTGAAGTCACTCCTACTGTATGTGAAAATCAGATTTGCGACCTTCTGAGGAACCTGAACATACATAAACCTATGGGACCCGATGAGATGCATCCCAGAGTTCTGAGTGAACTGGCAGATGAAGTAACCATGCCACTCTTAATAGTATTTGAGAAGTCCTGGCAGTCAGGTGAAGTCCCTGGTGATTGGAAGAAGGAACATGTTACACCTATCTTTAAAAAGGGTAGAAAGGAGGACCCTGGGAACTACCAACCTGTCAGCGTCACCTCTGTGCCCGGGCAGATTGTGCAGATCATCATCAGCAGATTCTCCTAGAAAGCCTCATAAGGCACGTGGAGAACAGGCAGCATGGCTTCACTAAGAGGAAACGCTGCCTGACAAACCTAGTGACTTTCTATGAAAGAGTAACTGCATCAGTGGATAAGGGATGACCTATGAATGTGATCTATCTGGACTTTTACAAGACCTTTGACACAGTCCCCACAATATCCTACTTGCCAATTTGGAAAGATACAGATTTGATGGGTGGACTATTCAGTGGATAAGGAATCGTCTGGATGACCACATCCAGAGGGTAGTGGTCAATGTCTTAATGTCCAGATGGAGAGCAGTGACAAGTGGTGTCCCTCAGGGGTTTGTGCTGGGGCCTGTGTTTTTTAACACTTTTATCAATGATATAGACAGGGGATTGAGGCACCATCAGCAAGTTCACAGATCATAGAATCATAGAATGGCCTAGGTTGGAAGGGACCTTAGAGGTCATCTAATCCAACTTCTCTCTCATGGGCAGGGACACCTCTCAACTAGACCGGGCTATTCAAGACTCTGTCCAACCTGGCCTTGAACACCTCCAGGGAGGGGGCAGCCACAGCGTCTCTGGGCAATTTATTCCAAAGTCTTGCCACTCTCGTACTGAAGAATTTCTTCTGAAGATATAATCTAAATTTATAGAATTATAAAATCTTGTAAAAAGTCCCTCCCCAGCCTTTCTGTAGATTCCCTTCAGGGAACCCCCGAAGTCTTCTCTTTTCAAGACTGAACAATCCCAGGTCCCGCAGCCCATCCTCATAGCAAAGGTGCTCCAGACCCTGGATCATCCTTGTGGCCCTCCTCTGACCGTGCTCCAACAGATCTATGTCCCTCTTGTGGTGAGGATACCAGAATTGGATGCAGTATTCCAGGTGGGGTCTCACAAGAACAGAGTAAAGGGGGAGAATCACCTCTCTTGACATGCTGGCTACACTTTTCTTGATACATTCCAGGATGCAGTTGGCCTTCTGGGCTGCATGAGTGCACTGCTGGCTCATGGTGATATTCTTATCTATCAACACCCCCAAATCCTTCTCTTCAGGGCTACTCTCAACCCACTCTGTGTCCAGTCTGTATTTGTGCCTAGGACTAGCCCGACCAAGGTGAACTTGTTGAAGCTCATGCAGTTTGCACTGGCCCATTTCTCAAGCCTGTCAAGGTCCCTCTGGATGGCATCTCTTCTGTCAAGTGAGTCCACGGCACCACACATCTTGGTGTCGTTGGCAGACTTACTGAGGGTGCACTCAATGCCATCATACATGCCTCTGACAAAGATGTTGAACAGCACTGTACTCAGAACAGAGCCCTGAGTAATACCGCTTGTCACTGGCCTCCATGTGGATGTGGAGCCATTGAACACAAGACTTGTCGCTCTGTGCGACCATCCATCCAGTTCTTTATCCACCAAGTGCTCCATCTGTCAAAGCCTTGTCTCTCCATTTTAGAGACAAGGATGTCATGTGGGACAGTGTCAACGCCTTGCACAAGACCAGGAAAATGACATCCTTTGCTTTTCCCATGTCAGCCAGTGCTGGAGCTTTGTCGTAGAAGGCCCCTAGATTAGTTAGGCATGACTTACCCTGGTGAAGCCATGTTGGCTGTCACCAACCACTTGATTATTTTTTATGTGCTACCAGGAGTATCTGTTCCATGATTTTACCTGGCACAGAGGTAAGGCTGAATGGTCTGTAGTTTCCGGGTTATCTTTGGTTCTTTTTTTAAAGATGGGGTTTATGTTCCCCCTTTTCCAATCTGTGGGAACCTCACCAGACTGCCAGGACCTCTCAAACATGATAGCTACTGGTTTAGCAACTTCTGCCGCCAGTTCCTTCAGGACCTATGGATGTTATCTCATCAGGTCCTATGGACTTGTGCACCTTTAGGTTCTCTAGGTGTTCCTGGACCTGACCTGCTCCTACCCTGGGTGGTTCTTCACTCTCCCAATCCCAGCCAACACCCTCTGTGAATTGGGTGGTGTAGTTAGAGTGGTCACCAGTGAAGACTGAGGCAAAAAAACAAATACTTCAGCCTTCTCCACCTCCTTGGTCACCAGGTCACCAGTATCCTTCTAGAGAGGCCCTGCATTCTCTCTCATTTTTATTTTTTTCTCTTATACATCTATAAAATCCTTTTCTGTTATTTCTAATATCTCTGACCAGATTTGACTGTCAATGACACCAAGCTGAGTGGTGCTGTCGATACACCAGAGGGACAGGATGTCATCCAGAGGGACCTGGACTGACAGGAGATGTTGGCCAAGGTGAACTTCATGAGGTTCAACAAGAGCAAGTGCAGGGTCCTACACATGGGCTGGAACAATCCAAACTGTTAATACAGGCTTGGGGATGAAATGACAGAGAGCAGTCCTGCAGAAAAGGACTTGGGGGTGCTGATAGAAGAGAAGCTGGACATGAACAGCCAGTGTGATTGCAGCTCAGAAGGCCAATCATCCTAAGCTGCATCAGGAGAAGTGTGGCCAGCAGATCAAAAGACATGATTCTGCCACTCTACTCTGCTCTGAGCAGACCTCACCTGGAGCCCTGTGTCCAGCTCTGGAGTCCTCAGAACAGTAAGGACATGGACCTGATGAAGCAGGTCCAGAGAGAGGACACAAAGATGATCAGGGGGTTGGAACACATCAGAGCACTCATCTTTGGCTGCAAAATCAGCATGGAAATACAAGCTCAGCGTAACACCCTCAGCAGTTCCAATCAGCCTTTTTAAGCTGCCCTTCTGTTATAGTATCTGTCAAACATTTAATGCAGTTCTCCCTGGTGTATAGGCTGATGACACTTAAGTGCTGGGCTATGAAGATGTGAAATAAGAATGAGCACTAACAGCTACCTGGTCATGTAGCCTGTTTTCATTTCCTACACCATAATTCCTGGCAATATACTGTGCAGTGCTTGGCTGGCCACTCCTGGAGCACTGTGCTATAGAAGAAATATGTGGGCAGGTTGGAAAGGGTCCAGAGAAGAGCCATGAGGATCACAAAAGGACTGGGAAGTTGCCATGTGAAAAAAGGCCGAGAAAACTGGATTTGTTCAGCCTTGAAGAAAGAAGGCTTAAGGGAGGGTCTATCACCATATTCCAATGTTTAAAGGGTGGCTACAAAGAAGGTGGAAGGAGCCACATGAAAGGTATACAAGGAGCCCCATGAAAAAAGATGAGGGGTAATAAGTACAAGTTATGTACAAGTTGTGTCCAAGTGGAATGTCCTGGGGACATTCCACTTGGACACAATTTTTCACAGTGAGAAAAAGCAGCCATTGCAATCATCTCTCAAGGGAAATGGTGGAATCTCTAACATTGGACACTTAAGATTCTGCTGGGCCATCTTGTCTAAATCATGTTTCTGAAAGGATGATTGGACCAGATGATCCTTGAGGTCTCTTCCAACCTGGTATTCTATGATTCTGTGAAGATTAGTGCTGTTCTTCTGCCATTCATCATGCTACCTACAAGCTTTAGAAAGTATACACACAAAAAACCCCAACTTTCTCCATGAAAAAATGACATCCAAAATAAATCTTTTTTTTTTTTTTTTTTCAGAAGTCTGATGTGGAATGTTAGGGCCAGAAGAGAGTCTTGAGCTTAGCTTCTATGCTATGTGCCAAGTGAACTGCAAGGGAGGAGGGAAATCTAAGGAGACTGGCAGCCACACAAGCTGAAGAAGATCATACCAGTAGTGTCTACACAATTTTCAACTCAGATTTACTGAATTTCATCTTAAATAATAGAAAAAAAAATACAGTATGAAAATCATTCCGTCACACAATGAGAATAGGATTCAGTAATTTATAAGGAAACAATTTAAAAGACTAATCTTACTTTGAAAAATAGGCTGAACATGGTGCAAAAATAACTTTCTACATTATTTTTATCAGTATTTTGCCAACCTTAAAATACTGTCAGAAAAATAAACTGTATTTTGGTAGAAAACATGCTTTAAATGTTGATGTTCCTTTAAAGATTTTTCACTATCTACAACCATTCACCAAAGATACTTTACTACCTTCAAAACCTCTGTAGTCACTAAGCAGTGAGCAAGAGACAGATAATACCAACATATAAAGTCTTTGCCAAACCTCAGGACTAACACCTTCACTGTTCTTTTCTACATTCTTCAAATTTCCCAATATAAATAAAGTAAGTAAATATGATTTCACAAGTGACATTGTTTAAGCAATTCCAAAGGTGTTAATGGAATTTTTGACGTAAAGAACCCCTTATTGTTTATTGCCATTTCTATTACTAATAGTCGGTTCTCCTCAGTTACAGAATCTTCAGAAAAAAACCCTGTAGCTAAATACAAATATAATGCAGCTTGTAACCATACAACCCTGCAGTACAATATTGTAGCTGCTAAAACCAGGCTATAAGCTTTGTACTGAATTTTTGAGATCTCTGAAGCAAAGCTTGTCAGATCTGCTCTGAACTTCTCCTGACCTGCCGCAGTTTTGCTGCACTTGGTTGAGCTGTGACAGCATTTTCTCTAACTGACCAGGTGGCAATGGCTAATTCATGCTACTCGTCTTCATCTTTGTGTGGTACAACCAGGGATTACACAGATGACAATAACAAGCACTTACTCTGCATAGTGTGAGATACTTAAGCCTCAAACAAAATGAGGCACTGCAGAGAAATGCAAAGGAGTAGCCTCTGGACATAGGGGCACAGGACATGGTAGAGAGGAGTGCAGGCCTGGGAGATCTCATGGCTATAAACAAATTCCCACAGTCAATCAAAACCAACCTGGTTTTAGGCACAACTAAGAGAATAAAGAAATGATACATAAAAAGAACAACAAACAAAACCAAAAACATACCCATATTGAAATGACTCCCAGTGGATCATAAAGGTCAGAACAACAATTCCTTGACATGCACAACATATTCCTCATGGTAAAGGACTTCACATGCTGTCTACCAGCATTAATCCCCTAGCCTCATGGCCCAAAGGCTGGAAAAGGGTACTTAGGAAACAATGTTACTGAAATATTTTTTGCATAGATGTGTTCTTTCTTGTTCACTAGTAATTGTATCTGGACTAACTATGATTCTTGCATTAGACTGTTAAGGTTTCAGTTAATTATTTTCAAGAAATTATTGGATTTATATGTTACACATGTACCCAAGCTTTGGGATTTGTATTACATAGACAATATTTATTTATTTTTATTTATTTATATTATGTTTTTTTCACAGTTAATACTGAGGGGCTCCAGAAGCCTTCAAATGATCAGGCTTCACATTTCTGTGACAGTCACATCTTTATTTTAACATTTCCTACAACATTGGACTAAAAGGGGAGGGGATGCTTCTTAAGGGACACTGGAAGGATCTTTGTAATTTTCCTCTATTGATCACTACTAGAAATTTATGTATAGAGGTAAGACAATATAAAAGACCATTTTCTTTGATAATGGAAACTTCAAAAGGACGTTTCTTATTAAAATATCTCTGAGGCCAAAGAATGTCAAATGCTTATGTAGCTCACATTGACTTCACAGGGATGCATTGTTACAGCAGAACAAGGTCAGCATTTAACTTCCAAAATGGATGAAGAAATGAAGCCCATCTGAAGTACTTCTTTCTTAAAAAAAATATTAAAAATAAAAATCTATATGCCCATAAACTAATAAGGATTGTTAAACCAGGCATTTTTATTTAAAGATCTGGCCTATCCTAAAATAGGGGCTACTCTGGAGTTGGAATAACTAAGGCCATCAGTTGTAATTGTAAAAATATTGAGGGGAGATAATCAAAACACAAATACAATGCTGTCCTTTGTATAAGTGCTCTCCAAAGCTTGACTCCCCAGTTAGACAAAACAGAAAAAGGGCTAAATATGTCAAGAAAGGTGGCAGCACTGCATTAGTTAAATTCTGACATATATGTCATGATCATGTAGGTTTTATAGAACATATAAGCCTCAAGGTGATATTTGCTTGTAACTCAAGTCTGTGTAAGATGAATATTGTGGCATGGTGGCACTTGTTAAGTCAACTTCAATATGTTCACTTTCATGATGCTCAAGTAAGACATTTGAAAGAACTCAGCATAGAACACAGGCATAAAAATGTATGTGTTTTCAACATGTGAAAAAAAAAAGCTGCTTGTGTTTGATGATTTACAGTCTTCAACATTTATTCTCTGTATTTTTCCTAAGTACTAAGATGAGCTTGGCTAGGACAAGCTACTATATAATGGATTCAACTAAATTATGAAGTCATTAATAAAGCATGATGGAGAATGCAGCATCTTAGTGTTTGGAAGTACAGCTTCTATTGACATATCCTTCATGCAGTGGAGTCTCACAAAAATGACAGAAACATGCTTAAACAGTTGCCTGAACTAGGTCCATTTTAAAGTGTCTGGATGACAGGACCATCTGCAAACTAAAAATCCATGGGCACAGTAAAAACCAAACAGTATTGAAAATATATATATTATTTTTGCAGATAAGAAAAAAAAATTGTAACACTATGAATGTGTTAGAACTTTGAAGGCCATTGTCCTGGTTTGGGTGAAAACCACGAAAATTCTGTTCAGTGATTTTACATTTGCAGCTCATGTTTTCTAACTGGCTGCACTTTCTGGAGTTAGCAGCATGTTTTGCAGACAGTGTCTGCTTCTAGCAGGGATAACACCTCATGTTTAGAGTTATTACCAGGGATGGAATGCAAACCAAGGCCATTGTGAGAATTTGTGTATTGCACTGAGGAGGGCAGAAAGTGAAAGACTGCACCTGCAGGGAGGAGCGGAGAGGACAGTGACCCCAAACTGACCAACGAGGTATTCCATCCTATAGACGTCATATCCAGTATATAAGCTTGGGGGTTTGGAGATACGTTTCTTTTTCACTTCCGGTCTCTCCCTTTTGGTTTGTCTCTTGTGTAGTTTTGGGGTTTTTTTCTGCTCCCGAGACCCGGTGCCAGAGTCCAGCTGCTCCACAGCATCAGTAAGGGTGACATAATTACCATCGGGGGGGTTTGGATTTGGTACTGGTTTTGTACATATTTGTATATATTTCATTTTCATTTTTCATTCATAGATATTAGGGGTTGGAAGAGACCTAGAAGATCATCTAGTCCAACCCACCTGCCTGAGCAGGATCACCTAGACCAATTTTTCATTAAATTGTTCTAGTTCCCTTTTACTAATCACTAAGTCTCTCTCCCTTATTCTTTTTCTCTCCCCTTTGGGGAGGGAGGGGGGTTAAAAGAGAGCGTCTGTTATCGGTCTGGGGGTTGCCCTGACCCTAAACCGTGACAGGCATTTCAAAGTATAACACCTTTGACTTGATTATTTTAATTACATACCCAATTATCTTTCCTAATTTGATCCAACCTCTTTCTTTCAATCTCTTTCAACAGTCTACACTGTTCATATGAAAATAATATAAAATGATTGACTGATCAAAAATGAATGTTTTAAAACAGTTCATGGCAATCATTTCTATGATTTTTTTTTTAACTCAATCCTACCTTTTAAAGTCAATGACATATATTCAATTTATTCCAGAAGAGTGGGTCTGAGCCCTTGATTCATTAATTTGCATAGCATCTGACAAGAGATTCATGCTTTTGAATATAAAGTTAATAAATGTTTCTTTTTGCAGTAACATAGGATAGAGGACTCCCAGGGTAAAGAACGTTAGTTTGTCCAAAATTAAATTACTATTGGAAAATAAAATTCCAAGCTCTGTTAAAGAATGCTGTCTAGTAACATTCTCTTTATGAATTTTGGCTAAAATCATAATCAGTTTGATACAAATATCTTATGACCTGTTTTCAGATATAGAAGGCTCTCATCTATTCTGTGGCCCAATAGAAAATATTTAGACATATAAAAACATAAAGTTTATCTTAATAAATATAAACACAGTGCTCTCTTTTTAAAGATGTAAACTAGATCAAAAAAAAGTTTTGACATTCCATTATCTAAAGTGTGAGATTAAAAGCACAAAACTTAATGAGTGGAAAAAAATATTATAATAATTAAAATAACTAAAATAACTACTTAGACAAGAGCCTGTCTTTTAGCGTGTCAATGAACGTTGGCACTTAGTGACATGGTCTAGATAGGTGTTGTGGTGTCAGGTCTTAGGCTGGACTTGATGATCTCAAAGGTCTATTCCAGCCTCAACAATAATTCTGTGTAATTCCATGAATGTACAGAACTTGAAGTTAGGCTCTTGCAGAAATATTTGTCTTGAACACAGATAAAAAAAAAAATGCCACAAAAACAGGTACAAGAAGTTCTTTTTGACATTTTCATAAGGCAAATGAAAAAGTAATTGAAGTGTACATGTGTGTGTGCATATAATTAATTTTTCAGAAAGTAAATAATTAGGAAATTATTTACTTACAATAAAGGAATAAGTCATGTAAATGGACAGAATTTCTGCTTTACTTCCCAATAAAATGACAACTAATGATGATGGAACTTGAGAACCACACAGATGAATACCTACTTTGCAATAATCATCTGTTTCCATTTCAATATTAATTTAAAAAAATATATTTATTATGGAGATCAGTAAAGGATGCCATATCAGAAATGTAACGGCCAATTTATTTTTTTTTTAACAAAACAAAACAAAATTAAAAGAAAGATTTAAATTTCACTTTGCTGTCTGAGATTTCATAAATACCAGTAAGAAAATCAGTGGGGTTTTTTTTAAGTAGAAATTTAATGCAATATATTATAAAGTGGGCAGCTGTAAATAATCAAGAAAAAGTAATTCAATTTTTGCTATTTGAAATTATTATTTTCCTTTAAGATATCAAGCACATCCTCTGTCTTTTCAAAGAGCACTGAAGGATTTCATAAAGAAAAGCTCACTGATATCCTGGAAAAACTCCATTGATTTTTCCAAATACTCTGTATTAGCAGTGAAGAGCCAGAGAAGGTTTCCATATCACTGGTTTTCCAGTATCCTTTGAACAATTTCTATCATTTGTCCATTGAAACATCACAATATAAGACAGAAATAACATGCATCTAACAAGAAACAAAACAGTGATCCCAAGTATTGAATATTGTATATAAACACTAAGCTTTGTTGCTATTAAACTCCCCAAACCAGGTGTTACCTTGTCTAGTAATATTCATAACCCTTTAGATTTTTTTCACTTTTATTTCTATACAGAGGTGCAGGAGTTGCAAACTAAATGGTGCAGAGGTGAATGGATACAGTTCTGTCCCAGTTTCCAGTAAACCCTCTCTATGTTCATCCCTTCTGCATCTTTCCAGACTATCTCCTCACTGCCTCCAGCATCTCCTTCCAATCCCCCCTGTTTAGCATCTCTTTGAAGTTTAAACCTTATCTCTGAAAGACACTGAAGTATGCCTGACTTCATTTCTGTTCGGAATTCCTTCATTTTGTCCTACTCCACAAAGCTAGTCCTATCTAACCAACCCTCTTAAACAATTTTGTATTGACTTCCCATTCTTGTCTTTGTGCCTTTTGTATTAAAATAGCTCTATAACCCCCTGTTCTGCCCTGGGCAGAAATCAAAATTCCAGGAGAATTCAAATGGTAATTATAAAATGAATTTTAAAGTCAACAACCCAATGTGCCCTAGAAATTACTCAGGAAAAGGATTATTCATGTATTGCACTAACACTTGTCAGTCAGCCAGAAGTGATGGCTAACTTAACTGAAAGTATTGATTTGCTACCCTCAAATTTAACTGGGTTTTTTTTTTTAAGAAGTAATTTACAATGTATTTATTAGTGCAAGCCATAGAAGCTGGAGCATTTGAGCTTTCATCAGCACTTAGTTCACCCCTGCTCTTCTCTTATTCTATCACTCATAGGCATATGAATATATTTTTTTCAGAAGCCCTTGAGAAGATCATGGCTTCTCCACAAAGCAGAGCAACTTCTAACTGAATGAAACATAATGTAGGTGTGAGGATATCTCAAGCATCACTGTGGCAAAGATTCAGCAATAAATCAAGTAGTAGTTTAAGAAATTATTAAGAAAATACATACTGAATCTGGAGCACAGGCTCAGGTTCCACACAAGGGTGCACGTGGTAAAATCATTTTGTGAAACCTACTTCTATACACAGCTAAATATTTTTTTTTTAACTAGGACCCCTGGGGTCTAGGCAGACTTGTGACTCTATTGAACAATAATAAATTATTCTAATTCCAAGACACTGCTGCTGTTAGTGATTTCCTATGTAATGAAATAAATTAATGACTTAGTTTATAAACTCTGCCTTTCATTTTAGGTTTCTAATATCCAAACTTTCAATCTTCAGAACTACACATAAATGAAGTCTAGTTCTCCCTACACCATGTGAGAAAACTAGATATCTAACATTGGTCTTTGTCAAAATTTTGAAACACAATCTCTGTAGCATTCTCCCAACAAAGCTCTGGTCTCCTACTCATCAAAAGAGAAAGTCTGGCTGTAGAGTGCTGCGGCTTTTCATATGTATACAGAGTTTCTGTCCATGGAAATTACAGTTTAACAGAGGATAGAGAAAGGTATACCAAGCCATGCAGTAAGAATCAAGACCCAAACTGAAGAGAGGAGATTCACATACAATGCAGGCTGCAGCTTAGTGAGGTTACTTTGTTGGCACAGCTCTCAGACACAGTAAAGACATGGTGCCCTGGAAGTCAGCTCTGGCTTGTTACTACAGTGAGAATGAGCATTCTGGGAGCAAGGGAGACAGCTAAGAAAACTTCCTTTAATGACTTACCTTGTCCATGCTCACCTGATCATCCAAATCATAAACTAAAGTTGGCAAACATGACTTTATCTTGTCATCAAGCCAGAAGCTGAGAGCTGATTTAGCAGAGTTTGTGTTAGTCAGCCATTTTTTTCTCGGAGAAAGGGAAACTTAAAATAACTCATGTGCTTTGGAATAGTCTAATTCTAGTCATAGATCAAGTGTTGCTGGATAATGGAGCTGTCTACAGTGAAAATGCAGCAGCATTTGCCAAACAAGCAACATACTCATCAGATGCATATATGTCAAAACAGCTTAGAAAATTAACCTCTGATATTAATTTAAAATATTTCTTTCCTATGAATATTTTCTCTGTAGCAACACATATCACGAAGATATGACAATTACTCAATTATATACTGTCTACCAAAATAATAAAAGTACAGATCACAGTTCTTCATATAATAGATTTCTTTTTCTTTATAACTTAAATCCAAATTATAACTTGTTTAACCAGGTAATAAAATTAATTAACGACCACATTTTTCTTACTCATTTTGAAGTAGGACAAAATCATAAAGTTATATTATTAAAATTATCAAACACAATTGTACTTTCTTAATATAGCTTCACCTATTCCCAGGCTCCCAGGTCAGGTTTGCATCACTACATGCTTAGTGTCCTCAGTAATTTTATTCAATAAGTGGCAGATATGAAAATCTCTTCAGTTCCTGCCTGCATTCTGAGACTGAATAGATCCATTAAGTACAATAAT
>JAOEGS010009868.1:43439-55614 GCA_025447755.1 Corythornis vintsioides | reverse complement strand
ACTGGGGGGCTGGCGGGCAAAGATGGAAACAGGGAAGGGACAAATTTTTGATGTAGTCTAACAGAAAATAATTTACCACTTACTTCAAATATTCAACGTGAAGAAAATGAACAGTGTCTAATTATTCCAAATGACAAATTATTCTCTAACACTAAAATAAAAATGTAAATGCACAGGTAGGTAATTATTCCTTAAAAACAATCCAGACTTGCATTTATAAATGGTAGCATTAATCGCGTGTATTTGCTGTAAGTGAACAAATGTGATGAGCTAGAGCAAATGGTTTTTTTATGCATGTGGTCAGCAAGCAAAAATTTTAACAGGACAATTTCTTCTTTAGAATTCCATAGCTATCCATTTTTTATTACCTCTAAATGCTTTCAGTTGTCCTTTGAATTTCTGGAGATTATGCTCCATTGTGGCAGTGAAGATTTAAAACCTGTTTTCCAAATGCATTCTTTAGGAATTTGACTTGTTGCCAGATATTTATATTCTTTACCTAGCCACTGCAATATAACATATTAAAGTTTTTATTAAATCACCCATATACAATATAAAATATTTTTTTATATCAATGTTTTAGTTTCCTTTTTTTTTTAATCAAACGAACTTCAGTGGTTACATTTATTCTAATGAAAGAAAATAAGGTTGGGCAGATAAACTATAACCCAGAAAATCCTTTAGTTAGGCAGCAAGTTTTCACTTTTGATGTTTTCATAACATCTGTACTTTGGCAGACATGTCGATTCCCAAGGTGATATTTTCACAGCTAGGAAAAGCAAATTGCTGGAGTTTCAAGAATGTATAACAGAGCTGAGACAATGCATCACCAGCAAAACCTTTCAATAGTTAGTGTGTCATTTTGAAAGAACTTATGAATTTGTCAAAGACAACAATGCTAGACAAATATCCTTTGGTGAAGATTTCCACCCTTCCACCTTATTACTTATTTTTCCTTCTGAAAGAAATGCAGACAATGAAATGATTGTGTACTTAAGAGCTAGGGATGAAGTAGAAGACTGACCAAGCTTGTAAATCTGAGAGTTTCCATTTTTCTCATAATAGCTGGAAAATCATCATTACAGAAGATCTTTATTTCAAACATTTAGAAAAATATCTGGTTTCTAATAAAATTTTATTTACTGTCAGAAATTTTTGCTGAAAACAAGCACAGTCCTTGTGTGAATTTTGAATATTTTCAATATCAGTACTTAAAAAGCCAGCCCTATGAGCTTTCCAACACTTAAGCAGAAGATTAGTAAGCAATGTAAAATTATTTATTATAGAGCTTCCACTGGACCAGCAAGGCAGATTTTGGATAAAAGAGTATAGATTCCATGCCCTTTAGAAAAGGATGGTAATTGTTTTTTCTATGCATTGCACATGAGCCACTGCATTTGCAGGGAGTAAAAGACCACTGCAAAGAAAAAGAACAGGCTATCATATATATTCATATACCTTTAGGGACAAAAAGTTCCAAAAATAAATGACAGAGTGACTGAGAGTGTCTCTGGAAATATCTGTCTCTTTTGCCTGCATGCTTATCCAACCAAGAACAAGAATCAGAAGCTATGAAACTGCAGATATTTCAAGAAGGGTGTTAACCATGACCACAAAGCCTCTGAAGTACATTTGGCTCATATGCAGCAGCTTTGCAGGTACTCCTGGCTCATAGAATCTTGCAAATGCCTAGGTCACACAGTATGTGAGTCAAGCAGACCTGCCAAAGGTAGGATGAGTTTGTTTCATCACACCCTACTTCAATCTTCCACTATTCTAGGAATATAAAGACAGTCAGAACTCCAGGCAACACAATCCACAATTTACATTACCCAGGTTGTAGAGTTAGTCCTAAAACATTTAGCTTGGCATAAGATCTGCATCCCAAGCAGGTTTAGAAAAAGAGGTAAGAAAAGGATAGGAAAACCAGTCCTATAAAAGAAAGGACAACAGATAGTTTGTTGAAAATAAATAACCACACTCTACATATACACCAAGTTATAGCTACATACTGCCATTGATCTGTTTGGCAGGAATTACAGAGAGACCAAATAAAATTTCAGATAAGATACAAATCCCATATGCAAACGAGCAACAATTGAGGGTTGCACTCAGTATTTCCACCAAGGAGGAGGTAAGTAACAGATTTGAATAATTTATCATTGCAACGAATCAGTTTTAAATAAAACCCAGTACATGTCATTACATGGCAGAAGCAGCTAATTGCTAAAATCTTCCTGATATAATTATTTAAATTCTGGGATTACAAAATGAATACAGATTCCTCAAGTTTGACTAATACTATTTTTATTGAGAAAACATTATAAGTTGAGAACTTGTAAAGGGCCACATACTGTACATCAACTAATGGAACACTGTCATTATATGTCCTGAGAAAGGAATTACTGAAATTAGTTATTTAATATGAAAATTCTAGTCAAATTAGTTAACATGTAAGGACAATAGGATTTTGACATTAAAAATTTGTCACATAGAAGTGTTGTTTTATTACATGTTAAGTGACATAAGTAATACCAAACCTTTCACTAAATCTTTATGTAGAAAAATATTTTAGAATACACTTGTGATAAGATAGCTGTAATTACTGCCCTGAAGACATGAATGTGCAGAGCTGTCACAAGTGATATTTGTTAATGTTAATCAAAAACTACTGTCAGCTTTTAATATTTTCTTTTTTTTTTTTTTTGTGGTTGTAGGGAAATAGTATAACTACAGAAGGAAAAAAATATTCTTCTACATGATTGAGAAATTTATAAAAAGTCACATGCAGAAATCCACTGAAGGAGAAAGTGTCATAAGACAGCTGCCATTACTAGAGTATAACCAAAGGCATCTCTTACAGACTCTTACTGTATGATAACAGATTATTTTTTAGATTTCTAGTTAATATTCAGGTCCACTAAATGTAAAGATCACAAATATTTGTTCTTTCTAATCAAGACAGATTTGTAACCATTTGTCCATTTGAGACAATTAAAAAGGAAAACTCAAGTCACTGTCTTTAGAGTCGATATTCAGTGCAGAATAACACTTAAGCAATAATTTAAAGCATGTATTTTATTTGACACCGGATTGTCACTGCATAAGGGAATGTAAGACTGAAAATGGTGGGGTTTTTTTGTTCATATATATACTACAGAATTACACATTTAAATTTGATGCAATCTATTTCCATTCAGCATTTATATATACTAAGAACATCTGCCTAAAATGGAAGGTGCTGATTTTACCTTAACCTCAAACTCAAGAACAACTTTTGACTATTTAGCCAAATGAAGAGGAAGAGGGATTTTTTTGGCTTTTTATGTAAATGATTACAATGAGGTAAAGATTTCCTAGACTGCTAAGGTTTGCTGATTAAATCAATACATATACTTGCTCAAATGTATCTCTGAGTAACGTCCTTTTTAAAATCGTCTCAGTACTCTTCAACGTATTAACACAGATGACAAGTGTGCTCATAAAGGACTTATGTCCTACAAGGTAATATCTGTGTTAGGTCAAATACAGTAACATGCAGAAAAATTATCTTCCGCAGTGCCACAAACTGTGAGTGGAAAATGTGATAGAATATATTCAGTACCATCTCCACTGGATCAATTTCTAGGTCAGTTGTTTGTCCTTTAAAAATGTCAAAGCAAGACAGACGTTCACAACCATAGTCCTTTTAAATAGTATATAACATTTGAAACCTATAGTATGCCTTACTGTAGCTTCCAGGATTAGTTTGAATTGAAGAATGAGTTTGTCCAGTGTAAGAAGATAAATAGAAAATAAAAACACAGGGTTCTTAGGTACTGTGGCTCTGACACATGTCATATACTGCAGCAGAAAGATCACTGGTGATCTCATATTTTCAGGGCAAGTGATTTAGAGAATGGGTCACTGCTACTTGCTTCTTTAAACTATGCCTCTGCCATTTGGTTTGTGAGCAGAGTTTTTACCTATTAGCCATTTAAGGAAGTGACTCTGTTTGGGGTCACTTGTAAAATAGGTAGTTTGAGCCTTATTATTTTTTTGCAGGCTGTTTCTTCACTGTCGCAGGAGCTAATTAGTTGAAGTCCTGGAACAATCTGGAGCAAAACATTTTTCTCACTGAGGCAGAAGAGCATTTTCTTTTGCCCATTCTAAGTGTTCCATGAAGGTAAGGCTTCTATTAAAGAAGGAAGGTTCTGCTTTGGAAAACCTGGACACAAAGTTCTGAAAGAGGAATACAGTTTAAGTGTGGTAATTCAAGCCAGGTGCTGCACAGTGACAGTTTTCTAACCATGGTATTAGCACACACCTAGTCCTGTAAGGATTAATGAGACCCTTGAGAATTAATACTTTCCATGTAGTATTAAACAGCCTTACTCTCATAAATGTTTAATGTCCTAATGACCTAACAAAAATGTTTAGCTTCTTTCAGCATTTCACATTATTCAAGTGCCTTCATGCTGATGGATACAGTACATTTAATAAATACATATATTCGAAGGCACATTTTTCAGCCTCATGATCTTTTCTTATATTTATTTAATTGTAAGCAGCAGATTGCTTTGGCTTTTACTAGGAGAGAATTAACATTTCAGACAACTCTTTTTCCACGCAAAGATGATCCACACATCCAGCTCAATTCTTCTGTGAAGAACGTCCCAATACACAAGGCACCACAAAGTACACAGAAAACTTACTTTAACTCACTTTTATCAAATAATATTTCCATGTAGCCACAAAAACTCAGACTCCGATTTGACTAAGGATTTTACAAATAAAAAAGTACACTGTGTAGCAGGGTACAAAAAGTGTCAAAAAAGACATCTTTCAATCTCTTAGAACATTTCTGTACCCAGAGAACATGGACAGAGCCTGATGTTAGGATTACTTGTCAACAAGAGGACAAAAATATGCACTACTCTACCTTACATTACTTCTTCTGTTGACTAATCCATTAATTGTTGATTTAAAAACTGAATTTATAACAAAAAATGATGTATATTAATTTAAAGCAATATCAAGCATCAAGTTGTGACAGAGACAGCTTTACAATAGCTCAGTCTCGTATGCAGATCCTGAAACTGATGTTCTCCTGCACTCAAACCATGAATGACAACAAACAGAATAGTGGTTAAACAATGAAGCTATACTGTAACATGAGGTTACTGGGCCATAGGACCATATAAACAATAAACGGATACATGCCAATAGAATAATTTGCATTTTGTAAGCAAATAATTTACATGTTCAATTAAAGTTTGGAAATAATGTTAGCTTTGTATATTAAAAAAAAAAAACAAAACAACAAAACAAACCACAAACAACAAAACAAAATTCCTATCTTCGCTATTCAAGTGGGAAAAGCCATAAACCACAAACAATCTGATCAGTTTTAACAATCAGCATATTGTGAAAACCTGTTAAATTTCAGGCTTGATTATTTTATAAACAAAGCAGAGCTAGAAACACTCTGTTGTCATTTTTGACTTCCAATAATAAACTGGGCATCAGTGATGCCAAAGGTGGCAGGACAATAGATCTTAACAAGAACTGTGAAAAGGTCAAAACTGATCCATCTGTCTTAAAATAGAATGAAGAGGATATTTGATGAAATCTGTTAACACCTACACATAGGACTCTTTGTATCTTTTATACATTGAAAGAAAGGAATAAATAAAATTTTCTTCTGGTTTTTTTTGGTTTGCATCTGATTTTTAATGAAATGTTCAGTTCTCCAAATCATAGTTGTTCAGAAACTGGGATGAATTGTTCATGCAGAACTGAACAGTCTGCGAATAATGCATCACTAATAACTAGAACAAGTAAATTAAAAAAAATAAAAATAAGTGTTGTATCAAAGATTCCCTATTAAAAAAAAATCTTAAAGCTTTGCTAAACTCTATATAACATGATTTTGTCAGCTATTTTAGAAGTCACATGAAGTATTACTCTGCCCTTCTGTCAGGAAGATCAGTGCCAACCCTCTCACTCCCTGACAGATTATCCACAGAATTTTCTCTTCACCCTGAAGTTTTGACTGCAAATGAAGTCAAAACCCTATATTTTGTCTTTGGGATGGCAAGAAACAAATTTATCCATCCCTATCTGCATTCATGTTTCTAGTATCATCACCAATATACTGCCCTGTGAAAAAAAATTGCCTCCTGTCAGGTAATTAACAACAGCTTTGCTTTTTGCATTTTAAGATTCTTTGGAATATAGGACATCTATCATGAAAATTAATTTAGATCCTTTTCATAGCTACTTATTAAACTATAAAACTGGGGGTTAAAGTATGGTTAGCTATATTAAAAATGAACTAAAGCTACCTTAATCCATCAATTCATCTTTGTTATTATTATATCCTGTTTTGACACATATTTTGGCATAGCTGTGAATTTATTCATCTTAGAGCTACTTTGCAGCTTATGGATGTACTTTGTATCATAGGAATACATTCATTAACAAAAACATCTATAAAAAGTTGAATATACCTTTTTTAAATTTTTTGACATTTGACTGTAATTGAAATACATAGCTAGGAATAGCATATTGCACAAGATCCCTATGAATGCAACATGTCGCAGTAAAATGTGCATAGTATTATCAGATCCCTTTCTTCAGTCTCTTTCTACTTCTCATGGTACCCTACCAACAAAAAATATTTTACAGGCAGTATGGTATAAAAGATAATTCCTTAGTTACATAATTATAGTTTATTTGAAGTTTGTATTTATTCTAAGATTTCAACACATTTATTTTTTTCAGATAACTCTCATTACTACTGTCTTGAATACTGGGTACAGATAACTTAGTTTTCTATAGCTTAATAACCCAAGATCATGAAATTTAGTATTTATAGTTATTGAAATACATTACAGTGAAGTATATATATACTTTGAAAACCCTACTTTGTTACATTCCAATAACTGACATTAATTATTCTATGTTAAATCTACAAGCCCTCTTACATAAGCACATACATCTACTGTGATCATATCTTTACAGTTTTCTTCAATGTTTTACAAAGGATTCTCCTGGGTTTTTTTCAAGAAAATCCATAGGAAAAAAAAAAATATTCCAGATTAAGGTTTGATAATTTGGTTAGAGCATCTGTATTAATCTACATTAAATTCTATTAGACCTTTTCCTAAGGGCAATGTTTCCATATAATTAAATCCTGTAAACACAAGGTCAGGCAGTGAACCATGGATAAGCTGCATAAAATTAAATTCAGGAAAGACTACATGCAAGATTTTCCTGTTTCTTCATCTAATCCTTGGATAAGGATCGTGGCCAATGTTACAAAGGAAATACTTAGACTTGTCTCCTTGCATGCAGCAAAGAAACTGCAATCTCATAAAGTCAGACATGAGGGACGCTTGCCCCCTTTGACAAAGTACCCTTTCAGCCTTCACATCCAGGCTTCTTCAAGGGAACCATGGGGCAAGAGTGTGAAGGTCACTGTTGATACATATCTTTCCTTGACAGTGGTGTAGAGAGCAGCTAAAGCTGAAAGGTCCACCATTTCAGCCCTGGCCTCAGAAATAACAGAGCATGCTAATTTCCAGCAGTACAATATGCCACACTTACATATAAAGTGGTCACCTGCTATTTTAATATAAATTTTAAAACACCTATATCTGATGATCAATGACTGTAAGGTCAATGGTTACACAGAAGAAATAATCATAAAATCACTGTCTGAAGCCCTTTGTTTCAGCTACCTTCATTAGTCTTAGAAATTATCCAAGTTTTATGTCATGAAAGCATTTAATGTGGTAACATGGTTAAATATGGTATGAAAACAGGTATTTTCACAATGATGGTAGTAATCCTGTCTGGAAATAGTTCTCTGACTTTTAATTTCTCAGAGTAGGAGCAATAGCAGTCCTCACAACTGCCTGTTTGAACCATATACCTAATGCAGTAAAGCAGTGTGATCTAGTTCTTCTACATGTGTAGCATTTAAAAAATGAATGGAACAATTTCTTTACTTAAAATTCTTCATTTTAAAAATGGCTTTCCTGGATGAATCAAGAAACTCAGTGATTTTTTTTTCCATATATGCCATACTTGGCAGAAGTGAAAAGGGCACTGTGAATTTGCATATCATACCTGAAGAACTCCCAAAGATCAGAATCAGACTTTCCCTGCATGTTTAATAGCTAATTAAAATAAGCATGACTGAACGAAATAGCCATGAGAATCTAAGTGAAAAAGAAATAATCTTTAGGACAGACATTTCTCACATTGGCTTGTTTCTTTCAAAAAGTATACAAAGCAATCTCGAATATTCCAATCTCTGTTAACATAAAAATAATATCTATTTTATTTCTTAAATATTTATCTATTCATGATGTTATATATAAAAGACAGAGGTCTTATATTCTGAACTGTATTTTATCTGTATTAGGAAAACAATAGTTGGAATGATAAAAAAAAAATTACAAAGCTGTGCACAAAACTTTTGAGTTTTACTTTTCCTGGATTTTTTGGGGGGAGGGAGAGGGTAGAAAGAAAAAAAAAATTATATTCTACAGTAAAGAACTTGGCAAAAGGCACTACAACCTATTGAATAATTGATGCTGTTTTGAAAGGTAATATATCCAATATCACTGAACGTGCACTATAAAGTAGATGCAAAGAAAAGCATTTGTGTACTAGTATTTGCACCTTTGTTTAACAGTTTTGAACTTCATTTTTGTCTTAGGCAGTGTCTTTACTCTGTTATAGAGAAATAACTGTCATGGCTCAACTAGGAAAAGGTGGGTGGATGGGGAAAATGTATTTAGAGCATTAATATGCAAATATAGATGAGACACCTCTGAGAAACCCAGCTAGAACTACAGTAATAATTTTCTTACCTGCTCGTCAGAGAGAAGAGAGTGAATACATCAACTCACAGGTGCAATTATTGTCTCAGCAAGAGGTGGCATCTATGTCTGGTGGTCTTTCACCAGGAAGGCTACTCTAAATCAGTTCAAAATGGGAAATGTGGCATGGGATAATCCAGTATTCATCTTGCAATCTTTTTTTGTTCAGTCGTAGACATATTTGGGGTATTTTGCATCTAGATGGAGACAGAAATTGAAGTTCATGTGTCTGATCCAGGATCTTTGCTTGATATTAACTGATCTTTTCTAAAAAGGCCACATTAAAAGGGAAGTTTGTAGTAGAGTCTTCCTACACTGGCAAGTAAAGGAAGTAGTACATGGACAAAATCATAGGAGAAATATGTTTTGCAAGACACTTGAGCTATCCAAGAAATATGGCTACAAACCATTTAGAAGATATATTTTTGATAAAGCTAGAATGCTTTAGAAGTCTCCTGTCTGGCTAAAGTGACTGTGGCTTAAGAGAAACTTAATTTTCAGCAACAGATAAACAGTGTGAATATTGTTCCATCCTAATGAATTGAGTTCTTAGTAAATCAAGATTAGATGTTATTTATTTATTTATTTATCTATCTATTTATTTATTTTTAAGGGAAGGATTCTCCTGAAACACTAACAGCCAAAGCTAGAATTTAATTTCTGGAATTGTGAGGGATTTAACTTGCCTTTGCTCCCATGTCCACAGCACCTGGAACACTCCTAGCAGCATTGAGGGAATTAAGTTATAGGTAGTAAGTAGACAGAATGAACTTTGCAGGAAGCAGAATATGACCATAGGGCTTTTCTTCCTAAGAAACAGAATCAGTAGTGAAACAGTAATGGAAAAGTACAAATAATAACAAACAATTCCTTCACCAGTTAAGTCAGCTGATCAAACATCATATCTTGCTCATACCTCTGCAAACTGATTAAACCTCTTATATTCTCACAGGTTTGAGACAGCTAGAATTCGTCCAGCACTGCCAATTACTTTATATAATCTTTCTTTTGCCATAGAAGAAATTGTAAGGTCAGTGCAAATAATTAAAATACATTTTTCCACTCATTAAAATATGTATTTTATGCAACACCCACACAAGGAGAAACTTTGTTTCCGTAGAAAAAGGACAATTCAGCTGTAGGCTGTTTTTATGTGTGCAGTATGAGTTGGCAGTAGTCTTTGATCTGTATCCTTTGGGCAAATTTGACATCTATTTCACCCGAGGCAGGCACAGATCTTTTGAAGGATATTTCTACATAATGAATGACTGACTGCCAGAAGTCATGTCATTGTCCTCCTCCGCCTCTTCAGATCCGATTTACAGGCCAGGTGAATCTCATGACATGTCTCCTAGTAAATCAAGCAGTGAAAAGAAATGCCTGAAATAATCCACATCGTGCTGACACCATAAAATTTAGATGGTGAGTGATTTTAAGAAGCCAGGAGAAACTCAGCTTACCCTTACATTCATTTCAGAATAGGGCAGCAATTTGGAAGAAAATTCAGTCTTTCAAACAGCACATTTGGATTCTGTGTGGAAAAAAGTCCTCCACAACTCCTTTAAATAAAAGGTGGTTTTCCTTCTTAGTTCACTTCTTAGTATTCACTTGTATTTTCCCTTCAGTCAAGCCTTTCTCTGATGTCATAGAAGTTTATTTTAACTATGAAATATTTCATTCTATAGCAAATAAGTAAATATTAGTCTTATTGCACATCCAAGATTACTTCAAAGGAGTCTGTGTGACGTTTGGATAGGGTGATGGACATTTTATAAATTCCCAGATAACAAAAGTAAATAATAGACATAAAAACAAGGCCACCATCTCAGAACAGATCTGAGCTAATAATTCCTAATTGTTACCTCAGAAAACTTCTCTCTGTGGATGTCTCTTATAGTGATTACAAGGTGTAGTTTTTAAACTATTTAGTTTTTCATTTCATGCATTCTACAGAAGCAAAGAACTACTTAGGAGGAAGAGCTAATCAATTAAGAATAAGTAAAGGATAAAATATTTCTGGAGGCAAACAATCCACAGCAAATAAAACCTGCCCTTTCCCCATGTGATTTGATTTGCTAAACATCTGAAAACACTTCCACTCACAAGTCTGCTATAGCAATCTGAATCCTTTTTATCTTTCAAAGAGCAGCTGTGCAAGGTTTTGTTTTGTGTAAAATCAGCATAAAACCAAGAAATTAGTTATCCACTTAGAAACCTTTTTTTTTTGCTTTTGATGAATAGTAGATGTTTTCACTAATCATCACAATTGCTAAGGAGGTAGGAATATGGCCATATATATATTTAAATAGTTTGGCTCTGTAGTACTATTAAGTGGAAATAGAGAGTTAAATTTTTACTTTTCCTTTTGAGGTGTAAGGAATGTTGCTCTTCTCCAGCTTAATTTTACTGATCTTTGTTTTGCCAAAACTGAAAATTCATCCATTTTAGACAGACGGAAATAATGTACTTGGCTTACAGTGACTATGTTTCATGCAGTTATTAATAATGGATATATGACTGCTTCTTAAATACACAGTAGCTGGTTTCTTCATGCTAAAGAATACCTAGGACATGAACATTTCTTCATAAGCTTCTGCTCTAAAAAAATTATTAAAAAATGATCCTTCAAAAACATTAAACCTTATACAAACACACTCTCACAGACATATATATATATGTAGGCATATACAAACTTATATTAAGAAGGTTCACAGTAAGTTTACATAAAGGGTTAGAATTACAAAGTAGCTATAGGTGTATATATTAAAAGAGACCAAAAAAAAAAAAAGTTTTATGTACTTACCATAGAGCATACTAAAAGTGCCTTTATTGTTGTGAACATACATCCTTCTTGTACTGCAGCGTTAGGAAGATATATGTGCAACATCTTCCTTAACAAGTATCAGAAGAATATAAAAATATTACATAATTATTCTCTGCAAAAAGGCAATAGAGAGGACAAACTGGCAAATTATTTGATAGCACGGGGAAATACCTTGCATAACACTTATGACACGCATCTTCAGTGAAAAAAGGAAGGATACAAATGTAGAAATAAATTTTAGTAGATCTGAAAGAAAGACAAGCCCTTATCTCCTCTGTGGAATTCTTGTGAAAGAAAAATGTTTAATAAAATTCAATGGCAATATTAAAAATCCATTTTTAATGCATCAAAATATATTAACTGCAATTTTTTTTCTTCTACAATAATATAGCTTACTGACTTGAAATAGGGATTCCCAGTTCTTCAGGAAAAATCTCTACCTTATAGAAAGACAAAATTTGCTCTCTAACGATTCTCT
>JAOEGS010009868.1:25429-42615 GCA_025447755.1 Corythornis vintsioides | reverse complement strand
ATATAATCTAACACAGGTCACAGAGGAACGCATCCAGGCGAGTCTTGAAAATCTCCAGAGAAGGAGACTCCACAACCTCCCTGGGAGGCCTGTTCCAGTGCTCTGTAACACTTACTGTAAAGAAGTTCTTCCTCATGTTAAGGTGGAACCTCTTGTGATCTATCTTACAACCATTCCCCCTTGTCCTATCACAGGGCACAAGTGAGAAGAGGCTGTCCTTTTCCTTTTGACACTTAGCCCTCATGTATTTATAAATATTTATCAAGTCCCCTCTCAGTCTTCTTCAGACTGAAGAGCCCCAGGTGTCTCAGCCTTTTTTCATAAGGCATGTATCCGAAAGATGTGCTGGAAGCTAAAATAAATAATTTTTTAAAAGAAAACAGATTAACCAGACTCCTCTGTTTCCATCTCTTGGTAGTACTGTGGATTAACCTTGGATAAGGGAAAAAACATATATAACCCATGTCTCACTCCCCCTCGTCTACAGGACAGGGAAAGAAAATAAGATGGAAAAGCTTGTGGGTCAAGATAAAAGACATGGAGATCACTTACTAATCACTGTCATAGAAAAAAGGGCTTGATTTGATTTAATTTATTACCAGTGAAAATGGTAGATTTAATTTGATTTAATTTATTACCATTGAAAAGTTAGAACCCATCATATTCTTTTGGACACTAGAAAATGCTTAATTATTTTTTCAAATGTCCATCAAACAAACCTTTTTTTTTTTTTTTTTTTTTTTTTTGGCAGGACTAACATTTTTGAATTTAATTTCTGATTTGTAAACACAGGGCAGAGTGGGTCATCCCTCCTTTTGGTTGTCTTGAAACATTCCCAAATTTCACAAGGTATGACTTTACATAGCAGATGAATTTCTTTTCTTTAGCTGATTTCCTGAAAATAACAAGCCAACAGGAGGCTGAAGTCTATACATTAAAAAGCATGGAAATACACCAGAAGAGTTAGTGTCTTGTTTTCCTTTGCATTCCACCAGATCACATGTGTGAGGTTTTGGAAGGTCATAACATAAGTAGGGTGGAAACATAAAAATGGTCACAGGAAGAGAACTGGGATCAAAGTCCTGAGAGTAATGTTCCCAAGGATTTCACAAAATTACATGATTTTTTAACATCAACAGTCAGAAAATATTACTGCACAATTTGTGAAAAAAATATTCTAGGAATTTATTTTTATCTGTTAGATAACTATCACTCAGGTGTCAGAACAGACTCCATTTAATGCTGGTTGTGACACTGATGGTCATGTCTAATAAACTACTATACAGTGATAATTTTTCCCCACTGGTACAAATGAAGAATATTCATTTCAAATTTGAAATGTATTCATCCCAGCTGCCATGAAACCATTTACAACTTAAAAAACAACAGGATGTTCCAAATTGCTTGGAACCTGTTCAGGTGGTTGGCAAACAGATCTTGCTGCAGGTAGAAAACCCATTCTGCTGGATCCAAAGGCTGGGCCTCAACATTTAGTTGGATTTATATTTCATAAAAAAATTATCCTTTACTGAGATGATGAGCAAGAGAAGTAAATAACCTTTCCCATGGCTATGCAAGCTTCTCTCTGTGGATTACCCACCACACTTAGAAAATCTAAGGACCTTTGGATCCTACTCATGCTCTTACCTCTGACGTTTATTTATACAGAGGCATTTCTAACACACTCAACAGTCCAGGGTCACAGACCTTTGAGAACACAGTAAAACAAGCCTTACAATATGCTTGAAAATTGAAGAGGAGTCATTATACCATTTATCAATGTAAGACCAAGTCCAAGTGCTCAGAGCACTCAAAAGTACATGGACTGCTTTGCTTAGTCACCTGAGAAACATAATTTATGACTGATATAAAGGAGAAAGCTGGAAAATAACTGAGTGAGGGGTGGAAATGAACTTTCAGTTTATTAAAGGAGTCTTAGAGCATTAACAGAACATTATAAGTGTATACACTCATATGTACACACACACAGAAGACATTGAAGAACCTGGAGTCACAAATCCTACACACTTCACCTTTACAGGATGAGGACTTCTGTACCAAAGGAATTCCCCACTCCAGCTTGCAGAACAGCACCATGGTTAGACACAGTGCGTATATGACCAAGGGTGCACCTACTGATTTGTGACAAGGCTAAGGAGGAAACAGCATTAATATCCAGGTCCCTTTCAGTATTAATATGAAGTCCCTTTCAGTATGACATACAGCAGTGGGTGCCAAGCGAAGTCTGACAGGACATGACATGTCTTCTTGAAGTTCAAGCACCGCTCAGGCTTAGGAACTGCTTACACTACAAACTTCCACTAGTCATTAGGAGTCTGGAGCTGAATTTACTTTATCTTTGTTGTATATTTTTAAAATTTTCCTTATTCAAGTGGTACATTAGCTGTATCAACAAAATTCCAGTTCCTTTAAAGACCAGAGGTGGAGTACTCTCAACATTAATTTAATCCTATTGTCAAAATCTAGTACCAACAAGGGAGTACCTTAACTGTACAACTACTGTTTGTTCCAGGGACTGCTTTTTTTTTTTTTTTTTCTGGAAGGAATGAGAAATCTATACATAGCGGCCTGCATTAGATATCTTGATGGTTGAAGATCTCAAGATGAAAGAATCACCTATGCTTAATATAAATTATTAGACACTTACATACAGTTCTTTTTATTTCCCTTGATTTAACTCTGACTAGTTTCATTAATGCTTTTCAGACAGTTGCCTAGGATCACTTCATTTAGTGCTTAATTTTTCTAAATCTCTTCAGATCTCAAAAAAGCTACAGTTTCATTGAGAAACTGAGTTTGAAAGAACAGTCTATGACCTACATGTTCTTAATTATGGTAATTGAAGGACTTTTCCAAAGTCACTCGAAACATGAAAAACTTTAAACACTTCAGCAGCTTTACTCTTTTACATTCTTATCACAAGCCTGCACTGCCATACATTATACTCAGCCTTAATAATAGAATAGGAAGCAGTACCTTAGTTGTTGGGGTTTTTTTTTATACAGGTAAAGCAGTTAGCCAGATGGCCAAAAGCTATTGCTTGATGACAATAGGTAAAACTCAAAAAAATGAAGCATTTTTATATGTACATTTGTTTTCAATAGTCCTGTGCAAAGCAGAACAATAGTCCAAACCCAAGAATCTCATGACAAATAGAAGAGCGTTTCAAAAAATTCTCCAGGTCAACAATCCTAAGTTATTTTATACTTGTTTTAGGATCAAGCTGAAGATCTGAGAGCTCTTCTGCACACTATTTTGCTGTCATTCTTTCTATATCTGTCTCTCACAATATACTTATCTGTTTGGTTGGGTTTTTTTAATGTTGTCCTCTTTTTTGTAGGTTAAACAGAGCAGAAGTGAAGGAGTAACCTGAGAGTTTCTTAGTTGCTAAGTTTGTAAACAGTTCAGGAGGTGACTGAATGTATACTCTGGTGCAAAGAAAGTGGGGAAAAAAAAAAACCAAACAAAATTTAAAAAACCCTCACACACAATATATTCTTAAAAAAGCCCCAGACAACACAGAATCCTGTGCTGTGATTCTAATGGAAGTCAGCATATCGCAAACAAACAATTTTCTGTCTCTATGAACTTAGAGTCAATGCAACACCTGTTATTTGTCTGTAACTGTAAAGCAAATACAATGCTGACATTTCCACTTGAAATTGCAATTCCTCTCCTGCAATCCATGGTGGCAGAAACAGAGAACAAGCCTTCACACTTTGTCTATAGAGCCTTTACTGGGGTAATAGCTCCTGCCTGCTGACCTAGTGGCTTCCAAACCAACTCTTCAATCTTTTATCTTTTTATCTCAGATGAAATTAGTCCAATTTTTTTTTTTCTTTTTTAAGGAGGTCATTTTTTGCTAAAGTTTCTAGCTTAGAGATGTGCAAAGAATGCAAATGCATCATTTAATTGTAATTAATTTAATTTATTTTTACCTAGAACTGACAAAGAAGAATTTCAGCTCAGTGAAGAAGCAGCTTTTGAAGGGAAAATAACATATTCTTAAACAGAACAAAATAGTTAAAAACACACTTTCTTACGGTGTGGAATCTTAAGTAAAGTCAACAAGATCCCCAAGATCAGGAGACAGATAAGCCCACAGGAAAGCAATACTGAGACAAAGATACTGGGGAGTTTTATAGCCAAGCAAGCTATTGAGGAACAGAGGGAGCAAGCTAGGTTGGCTTGTAGTAAACTCTGCAGTAAGGTACACACTTCATCTGACATGCTGCTTTTTTTTTTTTTTTTTGTCAAAAGCTTGAACCAACCTGTTTGCTTTAGAAAAATACCTTATTTTATACTTCCAGCTCCACCTGAATGTATGTCTACATTTTCAAGTCCCCAGTATGTACAGATGAAAACTTAGTTTCAGAGAACAAATATAAGCAAATACATCCCCCCAAAAAAGCCGGAGCAAGCTTTTCATATGTGCATATGAAAAGTTTTGTTGGTTTTTTTTTTAAGCCATGAAATAAGACACTTTTTCAGCCCCAGAAAATTATTTATATTTGTTTGTCTCCAAAACAAAAGAAAACAAAACACAAATAAACAAACCCAAATCAACCCAAGAACAGAAAAAACCCATGCAAATGACCTAAAATGCACCTTTGGAATGACTCTAGAAAAAGGATAAATTTAAGGCCAAAGAATGTCTTTCTTTAATGTGTATAGTAAAAAACCACTTTTGTCTTTAATTAAAAAAAATACCTTGACTGAAGAAGATTGTTGATTTCTATGAATTTCAATACTGATTATTTTAACACCCCTTTTGGTAACCTAATTACATATTGTGAATTCTTCTCGAACTGTTCCCAAATAACTGGAGATGCCAATGTAAATGTGTTAAGAAAGGGTCAGGTTGTTAGGCCCCAACTGACCCAGAAAAGGGAGTATTTAATTATGCAAATGAAATGAAAATGAAAGCAGATACATAAACTCAGGGTATATTTACAAAATTATGATGTTATAGCTTCACTGATGACTGTGAGCCAGAATAAACAAACTCATTAGTTTGTTGACCTATTAACCTATATTTTCTGTAATTTCAAAAAATCACAGCTGGACACACCACCACCCTTGTGTCTTAAATATTAGAACTAACAAGTTAATATGAGCTATGTCAGTGCTTAGATACAGTGAAATATGAAAGTGTTTTGTTCGCTCCGTAATGGACCTTTGGAAAGGTACTAAGCAAATAAAGAAGAAAAATAGTCTATTTTATTCTTAAGGGAATAGATTTTATTAGTTCTTTTCCTCAAGATGCCCATGAGACACAGATTAGAGTCAACATTTAAGCTTTTAAACACAACATGGTCTTGAAGCCACGTTATGACAGATATAAATATCAATGCTGAGTCTCTCTGCATCTTAACACTTTGCCATACTTTCCAACATGGGGTTTTCATTAAAACAGTGCCCAAGGACATTCACTTGCCAAGAACATAATATTGAAGCAGAGTTGACATTTGTTGGGAGAACCTAGATTAATAACCAGAAAAGATTAAATTGAAATCTGTGAATAACTAAGAGTAGTGAGAAGAAGCCCAGATGAGCTCATTCTTCACTGAGATGTTTACATAGTACTCCTAAGAGCAGGGACAGGCAGCAAAGCACACTGTAGCCTTCCAGAGTAAGCAAAAGGGACATATTACTTGATTATATTGTCAGATCATAAAAGAAAAAGTACACAAATCACTGTAAACTGAAGAGTGCATCTAAGCATCATCCAGTCATCCCAGTCAGACAGTCTCACCATGCTACAGCCCATAGTTTCATACTGAGAGTTACAAAACTGATGTAATTGCAACATGAACTGAAATACTGTAATCAGTGCAAAGCCAGTACCAATCTCATATATGAAATTTCAGATTACTTTGAAATTAGGTTTTGATAACAAGCCAAGAAGAAAGCCCAAGTCACATTCTTCCATGGCACCTACAGAGGTTACAGGGTCAACAAAAAGAAATAATCCAAGTTACTTACAGTGTTCCAAGAGAGAGATTCAAATTACTTTTAAGGATGACTACTTTTTTTTTTCTTTTTTTTTTTTTTTCTTTATAGAAAAAAATGTACCGTGAATTATAGCTAACTTTAGGCTTCTATAATACATATTACAGACACTGAGCTAGTAATTTTGTATTTTCTTTGTGGCCAAATGGCAAGACACAACCACTTTCAAGATGCAATTAATTTAGCTGCTTTTAGGTATCAGCTTCAGGATTCAAATAATTACCTTAGATGATACTGATTAGAACTCCACTGATTACAACAGACACTTGGAATGATTAGCTTAGAGACAGATACCATCAGAGATTAAGACATGTAAGAAATCTTACAAGAAGGCAAAGGGTTTTGAATCTAAATTAGAATGCATCAAATTAAAATTTGGTATGTGAAAGAAAAAATACAGATCCTGCCCAACTGACTTTTAATGCCTGTCCATATGCTGCCTTCTCAGCAGGATGCTCAGGCAGTAGGTGGGGGTGGCTGTGACTGCAGGCAGGCTGCTGTGGGAGAGATTGGGAGCTATGGCCTGTGCTGGGAGCTACAGTCTGTGCTGGGAGCTGCAGTCAGAGCTGCAATTCCTTCAAGTGAATTTGACAATCGATCTCTGCCCGTTAAGAGCTTTGTGGGCCACTACACTGTGCTATTGAGACACATTTAGAAATCCCAACTAAACAATTCCCACTTGTGTGTTCAGTTACGAGACCTCATAAATTGGAGGGTTTGGTAGTACCATCATAGAATGTTAAGGGCTGGAAGGGACCTCCAAAGCTCATCTAGTCCAGCCCCCCTGCAGTGAGCAGGGACACCCTCAACTAGACCAGGTGCTCAGAGCCTTGTCCAACCTCACCTTGAATATCTCCAGAGATGGAGCCTCAACCACTTCCCTGGGAAAGCCTATTCCACTGCTCTACCACCCTCAAGGTAAAGTACTTCTTCCTGATATCTAGCGTAAATCTACTCTTCTCTAATTTAAACCCATTACCCCCTGTCCTTTTGCCCTTGTAAACAGCCCCTCTCCAGCTTTTCTGTAGGCCCCCTTCAGGTACTGGAAGATGGCTATAAGATCTCCCTGGAGTCTTCTCCAGGCTGAACAACCCCAGCTCCTTCAGCCTGTCCTCATAAGAGAGGTGTTTCAGCCCTCTGATCATCTTTCTTGCCCTCCTCTGGACCCACTCCATCAGGTCCATGTCTTTCATGTGAGGAGGGCTCCAGAACTGGATGCAATACTCCAGGTGAGGTCTCACCAGAGCAGAGTAGATTAGAGAGGCAGAATCACTTCTCTCAATCTGCTGGCCACACTTCTCTTAATGCGGCCCAGGATGCAATTGGCTTTCTTGACTGCAATTGCACACTGCAGGCTCATGTCCAGCTTCTCATCCACCAGCACCCACAAGTCCTTTTCTGAAGAGCTGCCTTCTAGCACCTCGTCCCCCAGCCTGTGTTGATAGTGTGGGTTGCTCCAACCCAAGTGCAGGACTCTGCACTTAGTCTTGCTGAACCTCATGAGGTTCACCTGGGCTCACCTCTCCAGCCTATCCAAGGTCCCTTTGGATGACATCCTGTCCCTCCAGCCTTTCAACAGCACCACTCAGCTTAGTGTCATCTGCGAACTTGCTGATGGTGCTCTCAATCCAATTGTCAATATAATTAAAGATATGAAACAATACAGCTCCTAGTACATACCCTTGAGGGACGTCACTTGTCACTGTTCTCCATCTGTATGTACATCGAGCCATTGACCACCACCCTCTGGATGAAACCATCCAGCCAATTCCTTATCCACTGTACAGTCCACCCATCAAATCCATATTTCTCCAACTTGGCGAATAGGATGTAGTAGTAGAGCATACCTGCAAATTAGATACATCTAAATTCTTTTTCAGATTTGCCTGGAAGTTCCAGTCATGTCATCCAGATATACATTTACGACAAGGAGGTAAAATCTTTAGTGGGAGAGATTCAGTAGACAAGATGGCAGAATCAAGATTTAAGATATGAATGTCAGATCTGATTAAATAAAAATACCTTCGCTTTGACCAGTTTGCTCTCAGTCTACAACATGATGGTATAATCACTTTTCCACATGACATAGAATATACAAAATTAATCTATTATTAATAGAATTAGATTTGTATTGGCACACTATTTGCTGGAAAGTAGCACCTAATAAATACCCAAGTAGAAATTGAGGTTATTTTTATTTGCTAAGGCATTTCACTTACCAGATAACCAGTTCTGCTTTTTTAGTGGTCACTGTGAGTTTCTTGATCCTTTAAGAAGGTATTGTTATTTATTAATAATTTACTTTCCTACAACTAAACTGTAAAAAAAAAAAATATTACTTCACTTATGATGCTAAATGATGCAAAATTATTCCATCACTTTTATAAAATTACAGCATATGTCATGTTTGATACATTTTCTAGCATTAGGTGCATGATTTTTAGATTACTGGTTGCTGGGTAATCATCATTTCTCTGATATTTTTCACGCAAGCAGGGAAGTTTCTAAAGTGGTTTCAGAAGGAAGAAATGAGGTTTGTTGGCAGAGGCAATATCTTTTATTAGACCAGTTGATATAATGGGGAACAATCAAGCAAACTTTCTAGCACACAGTCATGTAATCAATTCTTTTTGAGAAACTTACGTAAGCACAAAAGAAGACTAGAATGTGAAATCTTATTTTCACAGCTCATGTGTGTATTAGCAGGAATGTAATTTTGAATAAGATCAATTTTGAAAGATATATCTTGAATTTGCAGATTAAATTGACTATGAAAAAAACCACATTTATTTATTTATGTATTTTAGAATAAGGTATTACTTTCATTAGTGTACTTCCAGTAACATCATGGGAGTTATCTGGACTTTCAAACCCTAAAAATAATACCTTTTATGGATATTTAATATATATACGGCTTTTAATATATATATACGGCTTATATACCTTAAAGAAAGTACAAAATATATAGTTCTTCATATGCATCCAGAAACAAATTTAAGGATCCAGAAAATATTTAAACAAAAGCAAATAAAGACATCTGTGTACACACAATAGCCACTTGATCATTTTTTACATAGAATCTTTGTATTCTACCTCACTTACAAGCTTGAAATTGTTTAATTTAGTGATTTGACTGTTCCACTGATGCTAACGTACATAGACATATATATATGTATGTATACACAATGAAGATATTAAAAGTTCAAATATATGCCATATACATGGGAAACACCACTGAAACACTCATTAAAAAAGATCACTATACATGCCTCTTTTACATTGAAAATACAAGGTAAATAATGGGCAAATTAAATAAAACTGTCTGCAATCAACACCCTCTGCAGTGTGGGATAAACTGAGAAAAATAACACTCTCATTAACTGTAATAACAGCTGAAAGCCTAGTGAGCCAAACAGACTTCGGAAGTAAAATCCGCTACTTTCAATTCTGCCAAATAAAAAAAAAAAATTTAAAAAAAGCAAGCCAAACAGCATATAACTACTACTAAATAACACTAAAGAAAAACAGAAAAAAAGCACTAGTATTTTTCTCCCAGTAGTTCATGGTAGTCTTCCATACTCACGAAAGTATGAGCAGAGACTTAAATTCTGATTATTACTTCTAAGTATTAAATTACAAATCAACAGAAAATATGGTTGCCTTTCATGAATAGAAGTTCATGTGAAAAAAGAAGCATCAATTGCATAGTACCCAGGAAGAAATAAAGTAAATGATATTATGACACCAAACTGGGAGGAGTGGCTGACACATCAGCAAGCTGTGCTGCCATCCAGAGAGACCTGGACAGACTGTGGAACTGGGCAGGGAGAAATTTAGTGCAATTTAATAAGAGCAAGTGTAAGGTGCTGCATCTGGGGAAGAACAGCTCCATGTATCAGTACAGGCTGGGGGCTGATGTATTAGAGAGCAGCTCTGGAGAAAGAGACCTGGGGGTCCTGGTGGACAGGGGGATGACCATGAGCCAACAATGCACCCTTGAAAAAAAAAAATAGAAAGAGATTTCCCCTATGCCAAAACTTGAAAAAAAATTTATGTTAGTGTTATTACGCATCACTTTAATGGAGATGTAGGTCTTGGGAGCAGGCATGCAGGAGACACAAATGGAACTAATGTTGACCCTGAACAATCCACTGCTTTAAAATTCCATTCTCAACACTCACATTGTTTTCTACCCATGTTTCTAACTTATTTTTTTCAGTAAGAGGCATCTTTACTTTCTGTAGCTTTATGGGATCAGTCTTGAAAAGGCACACTTTTTTTTTTTTTCCTACTCTCTTGGATAATAGGAAAATGACAAATACTTTGCCTTTACAAAACAGAAAAAGATAGTCAAAGGAAGAAGAAATAAGGTTTCCAAACATTGTACTGATAAAGATAAAATTAATTCAGCTTATCAAAATTGTAGAGGATTAACACATCCATTTAGTTACTTGGCAATTTTCTCATCGGAAATGTAACATGGGTAATTAGTTGAGAAAGCTGTATGTTGTATTATCTATGTCATTGCATCATTCAGTATTTTGGCTCTGACAAATGTTACAAGAAAAATTTCCAGAATACCATTTTTTCAGAGTAACCCTAAAAGAGGAATGTGAGATGAAAAGCAAAGATATAATAAATAACAAAATAAAAATTAATAAATAACATTTATTTAATCTCTTATATAATACATTTTACTATATATCTTTCTGTGAAGGAGTGATTTAACATATGTAGGTACATGGGGTCAGTGGGAAATTCTGTACTTTTAATTCCTTAATTAATACTTTTAGGAGTCCTAAGCAGGTAGCAGCAATAGACAGAGAAACCTCATGGTTACTGCCTATGTATTTGAGTTCAAACATACATTACATCTTATTTCTTATTTCGAAAGGCTATGGGATGATTACCAAGAGAAAAAGAATAAGTTGATTCCCTTAGTTATTCTACTGTGCAAAAATTAATTCAAGGTTTTGTGGGTGAAAGAGGGAGTACAAAGCTGGTCATGGAAATTCTGTAATGGAGGGGAAGAAAAAGCTGTCTTCAGGTCCCTAAAATAATTAAGATCTTGCATTTTACCTACTATTAAAGAGTATTTACAGCAAAAAATTATAAGGATTTTACCTAGGTTTACAATATATTGAAATCTCAACATAATGTAAAATAGAATTGCTCTGGAATTTTTACATAGAAATTATAAAGGAGCTAATTCTGCTTCTATTTACAGTTCTTAAGGTTTTGGTATAGAACTTTCTTTTTTTCATGATACATCTTTTTGTTTACTGCATTTACTGAATGTTATTTTCTAGGTGTAGTTTCTCACAGAGCAGCAGTAAGCATTTCCTAGAAAAGATTTTCTACAAACAAAAAGAAATTGAGACCATCTCCAATGTATGCTGGAGAAAGAAATCCCAGTGTTTGTGAATATACCCAACCCAAACACTGAGAGAAGAGCTGTGGCTAAAGCATTCCTTTAATCACTTTCAAACTGCAAGACAAATTTGAAAAAAAGACAAAACCTTCTGTATTTTTTTCAAGTAGTTACCACACTACTGAGGAAGAGTGCTTGATTGTTTAGTTGTCACATGCAGTTTGGATGTACAGAGAATCACAGAACCATTTAGGTTTGAAAAGACCTTTAAGATCAAGTCCAACTGTAAACCTAATACTGCCAAGCCCACCACTAAATCATGTCAATGAGTGCCACATGTGCATATAATAGACCAAATCACATAGAGTCAGATCTGGGAATCTACCACAATGCTTCTGAGTCCGGTATTTAGAATAGGTTCCAAATAAACTCTAAGTGAACTCTGCTGATGTTATCATTGCAGTTATTAATACCATAATCTTACTGTTGTATCTTATTTCAAATGTATTCCAATTCTTCTAAAACAGTAGCCATGCTCAGTTCAACAGATTCTATGAGCCTCAAAATAAGGATGTGAATTGTATATCCAATGAGTTCAAATTATTTTAATATCTCTGAAAAGGAGCAAGTATTTCTCACATTCTCAGCAGTAGTTTTCTCCTCTATTGTCAGTTTGTGTCAAAGACATGGCGTAGAAGAAGTGTCTCCCTTAGCAATACTTCTGCTTTCAGTAAGAATTAGCTCTCCATTTCTTCTCCAAACTCTTTCAAGGCTTTGAAGTCTTAGCTGAGACACAGTACTCTTTCATCTTGACATTCAGTAAAGGATAGCATGCTTTTATTTATTTATTTAAATATATTTAGAAATAGGTTAGGTTAATTTAATTTGTTGTCGTTTCTGTCCTGACATTCATACTTCAAAGGTCATATTTTCCCAGCTGTAGTGGCATGTATATTTTTTAAATTAAAATTGATAAAAAAAATCGCCTCTCTTTTGAGATTATTAATTGTAGATATGTACTCCATTTTAATATGCAGAAATGATGTAAAAGAAAGTCCCTCCAGGTTCAGTCAGCAGTACTGGCTACAAAGATTTATTTTTCATCACTTCAATCTCAGGCATGCAGCTCCAGTACAGTTGAAAAGGTGGGGTTTATAACCCGACTTAGCAAATGGAGATAGATCTATCCTAGAACCTAATATCACTGTACTTTTCATCTCTCTCAATGACATTGGTCTCTGATTCTGAGGTGGTCACTGTGCAAGAGTGCAAGATAACTTACTGCAAATGTCTAGAATCATTTTAGAACTTAGTGTATACCATCTTCTTCTTGAACATATTTTTTCTTTCTACACAGTTAATGGGCTATCTACTTAAATATGATACAAAATACTTCTCCTGAGTTGATATTACCAGGTTCAACCTTAATATAACCTACAATTGCATAGTAGTATTGTCTTAATATAATATTTAACCAGAACATAAACTGTATGCTCACAGCAGGGAAATCCAGTGTATTGTAACATTGTACTTCAGTGGTTCACAGTTTTAAGCGACTGAAAATTATCATTGAAAATGTTCATCATTAGGTGTCAAAATTGTTTTTATTAGTATATATAAGTGGCCTGCTTTTGAGAAAACACAATCATCAGTATTTTAGTCAAATCAGTTGTAGAGATGACTAAGTATGGACATATGATGATATGGTCTAATCTTCCAATTTAAATACATTTTCTGATTATATGTGTGGCCTTTGGCACTAAAAATACTTTCTGCTCTTGTTTATTGTGCACAGAAAAAAAAGGAAATAATCTTCTAAAGTTTCTTCTGCTTATAGCTTAAAGATCTAATATGCTTAAAACATCTTTTATTTCAAATATCCTAGCCTGCCTATTCCCAGTGATTCCTTGTGAAAGAAACTAAAATTTTTCTTGCTAAGTTTGAGAAGTAATTTAAAAAACACTTTTGAAGTCTTATCTTGTGGCTAGTTCACATCATTTTCTCCTAATATAGATTCTTTCCTCCTTTTAACATAAATTCAATATTCTTATGAGTAGAGTCCTATTAAGGACTCCGTTCACTGCAGTTTAATTTTCAGTAACCCAAGAAATATTCACCAGCATTATCACTGCAGTCCACCAAATCCAGCTGCAAATGAATGAATCAACACCGTTCAGAGAGAACCCCAGTGTCCTACCTTAAATAGAGTTTTATCAATTTATTCTGTATTTTATCATCTCTCATATCTGAGTATAACATTCCATCTATGTTTAATCAGAAAACTAAATTACCATCTTAATAGATTGAGATATTATATCTGAGAGTGTGCAAAGATAAAAGCAATGAGCAGCTCTTTTAGTTCCATTTTAGATCCATGCAACTAATTTTGGATCATTAAAAACTGAAGGGATCAATTACAACCAGTAGAGTCTGTATGTGATAATTTATGAAAATGCTATGAAATATACAGGGCAGATGGGAAGATGAGTTAATAATTGACCATACACTATAAAGTATCAGTTCAAGCCTTGCAGATCTACATTTTTAAATCAAATACTTTGGAAAAATAAAATTATTTCCTATTTTCATTATAGTTCATTCATTATAAAAGAAACAATCTCAAATTACGGTAAATACACTGTTACCTCACTGAAACACTATAATTTTCTTTATATATCCATCACTGGCAATCACAGAAAATAGACACAATCATTTGAGAGAGCTTACCATAAAAAAATGTCCTAAAACATTAATATAATATTTGTATTTTTACTGGAAATCAGAACATCATCTCTTGAGACTTCTTACCTGTCTCCATTACAACAATCAATCTGCTTCATGTCCAAATGAAGAAACAGAAAGGCTGATATACAAGACCTGAATAGGCCTGGAGAAAAAAAAAAAAAAATGGGTAAAGCCCAAAGTTTGTGACATAAGCACCTCCAAGCATCTAAGAAAATATTTTACACTTCTTGGTCAGTCTGGTACCTCCTCTTAGTGTTAAAAACACCACTTCTGTTATCACAAACAGTTATTTTTTCAATTTGAATTCTATGTTTATATTAAATGGTAGAAACTGTTCATGTGAATAAGCAAGGGATGAACTCTTAGCTTGTCTATGATCTCAGTGAAAATTTGACATTTTCTCAGAGGTGGGATTGACATACGAGATAAGATGAAGTCCTCATATTCCTGTGCTTTTCTCCCATGCAACAGTCGTGTCTTGATACAAAATACCTTCCTCACTTCTTTCTTTAGTTCTTCTCTTCAGTTCTTCTCTATCAGTGATGATGAGTGTTCATCATGAAAAAAATCTGACCACAGGTATTTATTCTTATGAATTTTCAATCATTAAGCCACATTTTATCAGCAATTTCTGTGCGTCTGCCTGTGATCCAATTCACTTTCAGGACATGTAGAGAGCCCTAGGTCTTCTACCCTATGCATTCCTGATCTGTCAGCAATAGATAACAAATGCATTCATGTGAGTGGCACAGATACCCGTTGGCATCTTTCCAAATAATTTTAGGTTCTCAAATTCTCATCACACTGACTGATCTTTGGATATTCAGCTTCTGCCTGAGTGGCTATTTTCAGAACCACATCAAAAAAGACTGACAGCCTTACTGTTTGTCATCGTGCAGTACAGTAGCTGACTGCCCCTGAATAAGGTGACCTGAGGCTTCCCAGTTTAACTAAGCTAGTGTCTGGTCCTCTTTGCTTTTTCAGGATTTTCCTACTGCCATAGGATAGGGTTTACTGGAATACAGAAATGTCCTTGGTTTTATTCTCCCTCAGCCAGTGTGTGCCACATTGCTTTATTGACTTAAATCTTGTCATATATTTACAAGCTTTTCTCCATAGTTTTGTAGCACTAATCTCTGTAGCTAATCTCAGCTGTAAGTTTTTCCTGTAAATTCAAATTAGTTTATGTTATTATTTCAAGTTTACAGCAGTGCAGTGAAATGAGAAACAGACTTCATTATTGCACTGAAGTGCAGAATTTTAAAATAAAACCACATCAAAAGAGATCTGGATAAGAAAAAGAAAACTAAACATAACGGTTTTCTGTATAATATTTGCAGTGATCACCTCTTCTGAAGCTGAACATCTGAAGCTAAACATACTTCTGTACATACATTTCTGGAACACTCATATTGCTGGAGCAACAAACAGAAAGTTCAAGATGACAGATTAACTGTCAAGCCCACATCTTGCCTATCACCTGCTCCGTCCTCCCTGCTCTCTTAATCTATCCAAACTTTAGGGCTGGAGGATAACATTCTACATTTAGCCTGGAAATACATGTTCTTTTCTCCTCAATGTCTCTTTGAGACTAAGATTTAGTCATTCCATGTTTAAACTGCTATGGACCTCCCCATGGCAAAGAAAGAAGGTAGGAAAAACCTCAGCATTGTTGCTCTTGCCTTTGTGTTCTATTGATTTGATTACATAGGAACTTTGAAATGGCTTATTTTCCATTTCTATTTTTTTTATTTGTAAATTTAAGGAAGTATTTTACATCTCTCTCCTTTCAAAATCACAAGGCTTTGACAGTAATTGCTAAGACTGTATGATTCATCATATTTAACTATCTTCCCCCTGAGTATCCAAAATAAGATTTTGCATAAGCTATTTTCAACTTTGAGTGGTCAGTGAAGAGACAGTGCAATCAAGATTTTCTAGAATATGCAGCCTACACAGCCAGATTTTCTGGTATCATTTAATGTTACAGAGTGCAGCTCAAGGATGGCTAAATAAAGCACACTTCTGCAGCATTCCTGAGTAGCCTCAAGACCTTAGAATGTATGTTAATCTGTATCAATCAGAACTAAAACCAGAAAAGTATTCAAATTTACCCTTTTTATCACCTTTCCTCAGCTACTTTGTCAAGAAGAACAGTGTATAGCATATTAAATTACCCACTGTTTCTATGTCGTTCCAGCACAGGAACCATCTTTGTTGCAATATTTAAACAGCTTTTCTAGCAAAGTCCTTTATGTGCTTTCATGTCATAGAAATGTGCTTGTGCTTCAATGCCATAGCAAATTATTTTACTTCCACTTAATCCTGGGTGTGTCATACAAAAATAAAGTGTTTGTAGAATACTAGCCTGCTAAAACTGGGATAAGGATCTATATTGCCAAAATAATTGTCGGGAAAAAAAAAAAAAAAAAAAAAAAAGAAATAAAAATTCAAATACCTGCTTTGGTACAAGTGGTTGTACAACATTAATCCCATGAAAGACAAATCTGTTAGAGCTGGCAACTGTCCTTGCAAGTTGGAATGGCTGTTGTGACCTTGCTGCCTGTTGACTACCTTTATTACATAAAAATGCAACTGTCTGTAAAAGCAGGATCCCTCAGATTTCCACAGAAAAAATATATCATAGCACTTTTTGTCTTTACTGACAACATGGAAAATGTTTATTTTAACAAAGCATATGTAAGGTTTAGAATCTGCCTACTCATGGGCACGTGTAAAATTGGAAGAAAAGGAAATTCAAGAGTGCTAATTGAGTTGGCCTGAGCACTGAACATATAAACTTCACACAGTATCACAGTAACAGAGAGTATTAGGGGTTGAAAGGGACCTTAGGGATCATAGAGTTCAGCCACCCTGCCAAGCAGGATCATAATCTAAATGTAATCTAAGTATAATCTTACACAGGTCACAGAGGAATGCATCCAGGCGAGTCTTGAAAATCTCCAGAGAAAGAGACTCCACAACCCCCCTGGGAAGCCCGTTCCAGTGCTCTGTGACCCTTACTGTAAAGAAGTTC
>JAOEGS010009866.1:0-33682 GCA_025447755.1 Corythornis vintsioides | reverse complement strand
GCCGGCCCCGAGCCCCGCCGCGGCCCCGGCCGGACCGGGCCGCTCTCCGAACCCGGCCCGCGGCGCTGGGGGGAGCGGGAGCCGCAGTCCGCTCCGGCCCGCACTCCGGGGCCTCCGCCCGCGCCCCGCCAGCCCGCCGGGACCTACAGCCGCCGCCGGCGCAACCCAGGACGGCGACTCGGAACCGCATTGTTCGAGCACCGGAAGCGCTCCCGCGCCCTCCGCCCCGCACCCGGAAGCGCCCCGCGGGGCTCCCGCCCCCTCCGCCCGGTCACGTGGTGGGCGGCAGCGGCGGCCCAGGCCCGGCACCGGGAGGCGGCGGCGGCGGCGGCGGCCGGGGTAGGTGGGGCTCGCGCTGCCGGCGGGGTCTCGTCCGCCCCGTTCCTCCGCCCTCGGGCCGCCCCTCTCCCGCCGCCGCCCGTTCGTCGTCGTCCGGCGGCCCCCGGCCCGCTCCTGCGGCGCCTGCCAGGTGCGTGCGGGCGCTGTCCCGCTGCCGCTCCGGGGCTTCGCCGCCGCTCTCTACACCCGAGAGGCGTGCGGTGGCCGGGGACCCTTCCCGCGCCCCGTTACCGGCGCGTCCCTTCCCTGTTCCCCGAGCCGCGTCTCCTTCCCGCTGCGGTGCCCTCCCGTCCCGTCTGGCCCCCGGGGCCGCGGCCTCGGCGCGGAGCCGCTGGTCAGCGGGCGCGGGTGGCGGCGGGAGCGAGGCCGTGAGGCCGACCCGGGTCGTACCGGGCCGGGCGCTGCCGGGTCCCGGGGCGGGCGCGGGTCACCGGGATGGGCCCGTCCTCGCCAGCTGCCCCGGCTCCGTGCGGGGGGACAGGGGCGGAGCCGCCTCGCTCCTCATCCCCGGCCAGCCCGGGAGCCCATCCCTGCTCCTTGGAGCCCATCCCTGCCCCCGGGACCCCTCGGAGCGCGTACCGGAGCCGTCGGGTGTCAGCCCCGCGGCGGGGCCGTGCTGTGCCGGGCTCCTTTGGGACTGAGGCAGGTTTAGCGGCCGGGCACCCGCCTCCCTCCCCGTGGCCTGCTCCGTGTGGGTTGTTGAAGCTCCTTCCAGGTGCATCCTAAAATGCGCGTTTCATTGCGCCAGGCAGCGGTGTTCGGTTCCCGTCCCGTAATCTCGGCGTTTCTCTCGGGTCCGTTTCCTTCCTGGTAGCGAGGATGTGTTTGTTTCGCTTCAGACATCCCTAGACGGGAGCTTTTCAGGGCCGGTCGCGTCAGTTAGGGATGAAAATGAAGTTGAAACAAACGAGAGTGTGCTGACTCCGTTTAGAAACACACACCAGCAGAAAAAAAGTGCAAATGGAAGTGGCAGAAGTAGACTTTGTGGTTTTCATCTGTGTCATTTTGCCTGTAATTTCCCCCGTGTGTTTTGGGGGAGAGGAGGAGGATTATGAGTATTTAGGAGAGATTTGGAGAGAGGGAAAAGCTCATGCTTAGTTCTTAAATACAAGTTGGAGGTCAAGTACTGCTTACCTGTACTGTAGCAGATCTAGCTTGATCTGTATTCCCAACCTGATTCTGCTTCCAGGTTTTCTGAAAGCACAACTCGATGGCATTTGGGAGATTTTTAGCTCCTTTATTAGGAAACAGTAGCTATGTGGACCTCCCCTTAAACTACAGAGACACTTTTCTTTTTAAAAGCCTCTGCTTAACGTGAGAAGCTAAAGGACCTGAACAAACATCTTTTTGTGTACACAGTAAACACATTAACAAATGGCCCTTGGCTGGGGTTTCCTTTGGTCTCCCAAGTGCTCAGCAGCTTTTAGGAGCAGGCACTGTGTGTTTGCTGAGCACAGCTGCTGCTCTCTGAGTCCTAAGGAGGGAGAAGTCCAGCAGAGGCCAGAGCAGCACCTCCAGGGCTTGTTTAGCCTCTGGCTGTGCTCTCCCTGCTGTGTCCCTGCTGCTGCCGGAGTGCCAGCTGCAGAGCCCTTCCCAGCTCATTCCAGTGCCATTCTGGGGATGGATGGGCTGCCTGAGCCACTGTCAGCATTTCTTTTATAAGCCACAGTTTCCCAGGACCTGCTGTGAATTCTGGGGTTGGGGAATTTGCTTATTGCAGGAGCCTGGAGTTAGAGTTTTGTCCTCTGAGCAGATAGCTCAAGTGGCAGTGAAAAGCAGATGATGTTGGCAGTAACCAGGAGCCTGCTCAGGATTGTTAGCAGAGCTTGCACTGGCTGAACTCTGTTCTGCCTGATCCCTGCTTTCCTACAGTGTCTAATGGGTTGCTTGGCTTCCTCAGATCTGCTCTTCAGAAGGAGGGGGGTGAAATTTGAGGCAGCATTGTCTCCAAATAAATATATTTTTTTTTCTGTTTGGCTCTTGAGGTTAGTGGGAACATCTGTGGCTGTCAGTGTGTTTTAAAATGAACAGAAAAGCTGGTGTTGTCACTGCTGTTTTCTATTAATTACTCTCTTTAGTCACCCTAAATCTTTATTTTCACATCCACTGGCTTTCTTGCTTTGTTTTGAGTGCAAAATACTTCTCATTGCATCTGAGAGTATTGTGGGATAGAGGGTGTAAGTTTTCTTATGCATGCCAAGCTGTCTGGCTTTGCTGTGGGAGTGGGTTTGTGTGCCACTGTTGTGCACTGGGTCTGTTGGTGCTGCTGCACTCCTCTGTGCCTGGTGTGTCCAGCAGTCACCTTTGTGGCATCTCTAGGACCTGCAGCTGAAGTACAAACAGCTGAAGAAGATCTGAATGGGGGAAAAACCCCATTTTTCCTCTCTAGTTAGCATGCCTGTTTTCATGCTTATTCTCTCTTCTGCCCTGACAACCCAAAACTTGAGTGTATTTTGTGTGTATTTCCCTCCACACCCTGTGTGTGCTGCTGACTTAGAGGTAGCTGCTGTTCTAAACAGCTGAATTCCCAGCTGAGGTGGATGTGTCCCTGCTCTCCCCCTGGCTTTTTGTGTGGCTGTGGGTGTTCTAAACACTGGAAAACTGGCACCATTTGGAGATGGAGTGAGGCCAGCCCTGGTTAGCAGTGCCTTGCTTCACTTGTGCATGTCTCCAGGTGGCATTCAACCCTTAGTCTCTTGCAGTGATGTGAAAGGGAAGATTTCCTGGCTTTCTTTTCTTAGATACTATTTGCTTTAAGCTTTTTTAAGCTAATTCTGGCAGTACTTGAAGATTTTTGATCACACGTTGCAGGTCAGGTGCCAAATGCTTGTGAGGGGATAGGAAAATAAAGGTTATGAAAACAAATCTCTGTAGCTAATCTTGAGCTTTGATAGGTTTGATTTCCAGTTGTTTGAGATTTCAGCATGGTGAGTGCTGTCTTTGCTGTTCCTTTGCACTTTATCTTGAATAGAGTAAGGTAGAGTGTTACTGTTTAGTTGCTTTACAGATAAAAATAATGGTTTTTTTAAAAGACACCTTCATGCAAATGCTACATTACTGTGGTGCAGATCTGTGTCAGGACCTAAACTACCCTGAATTCCACAGCTTGGATCTTATTTTTGTAGAAACAAACCAAAGTTTCCTTCCTTGTAAGGGATGAGACATTGGATTCTTCCAGGAACCTTAACACTGGAGATCTGCTCTTGTCTGGAGTCTTCTCTCTGACCTCTGAAGTGTGAGAACAGAAAGCTCCAGTTCCTAGTCCAGCTGCAGGTGTTGCCCAAGAGCAGTGTCACTCTGGGGTTTGTTCTTGCTGTGAGCCTGCCACTCCTCATGGCTCTGCTGGTCTTTGATGTGTGGCCCTTCCAGGCTGGCCCGTGTTTTGATGAGCTCCCAGGCTCTGCTGCTGCCTCTGGGATCCGTGTGTGGATCAAAGTGGTGAGGAGCAGAGGAGACAAGTGTGTGCAAAGCAAAGCATGGGGCTGTGGAAATTTTGGGTAACTTTGAGCAGTGCTTTAGCATTTTGAGTGTTTTAAAGCTGTGCTTCTGTCTGGGCTGCTGGAGCATTAATGTGATGAAACTCTGTGGCTGATGCCAGCGTGGTTGGGTAACTGAGCCTGCCTTGCTGTCCCCAACAGCTGCTCACAGTGCTCTGCTGCTCTGTCCCCTTTCCCCTGCTCTTGCTTGTGTAATTTCACTGAGACTTTTGCTCTGTGTGAGGTTGGCAGAGTCGGGCTAATCGGGACCTTCTGCTGCAATCCTGTGTTGTGCAAGTGCTGCAGGGGTCAGGCTGGGCTGGCTCTGCTCTGCTGCTGAGGAGCCTGTGGAACCAGTGCAGAGTCCTGCAGCTGGAGTGTGTGCTGGTGAAAGGTGTCAAATGGAAAGACTTTGGAAATAGGTGAAATTCACACCTCCAGGCAGTCACATTACACCAAAATAAATTGCTGAATGGATCCTTGCCTGGGTGATCTTTACAGCTGCTTGTGATCAAAGCCTGCTGGTCTACTGAGTTGGCACCCTTGGAGTGAAAGCAGTAAAGCCAAAGGGATGTTCAGTGCTTGGAGCTCCTTTTTATTTTGTGTTTCAATACATTTGATTTAGTTATTTTCACAGAATCATTCAGGTTGGAAAAGACCCTTGGGGTCATCCAGTCCAACCATTAACCCTACTCTACAAAGTTCACCCTTAAACCATGTCCCTCAAAACCACATCCAAACTGCCCTCAAACCCCTCCAGGGATGGTGACTGAACCCCCTCCCTGGGCAGCCTGTGCCAGTGCCTGACCACTCCTCAGGAAAATGATCTGTTCTATAGATGGTGCAATGAGGAGCTTCTATAGAAGTGCTTTAATGTGAATTATTTAAACAAAAGCATATTTAAAGATGAGAACTCAGCCCTGCCTTTGAGTAATACCATAGACACAAACAGTGAGTACAGCTTCTCAAAGTATCTACATTTCACAGCCAGTAATTCTCATTGAAAGTCAGTGTGTTAAAAATTGTTTTGAGAAGGATGCCTGAATACCTCACATGCTTTTGAAAATGCAACCAATCAATCACAGAAGTATTGTTATTCATCAACACCCCCCATCTGCTCTTCCTCTTATGCTGCTTCAGTTATCCAGTGAAACAAGTTTCAGGACCGTGAAGCATCTCAATGGGTAATCAGGTTAAAAATAACCCCAAGGGGAAAAAAAACCCCAAACCTGTTGTCCTGGCAGGTTTCATGTGGTCTTGGTAGCAGTGGAGGGAAGGGTATTGATGGCAATAAAAGCAGGCTCTGCTGTTTTTGGAGCATTGTTGGTGGTTCAGCCAGGAATGTGATGAGCTGTGCTGTGCCAGGCTGCCCATTGTCCCTGCTGGGAGTCAGGGTGGGCTGGTGCTCTGCTGAGGGGAGCAGAGCTGGAGGCTGAAAATGCCCTTGGGGTTGGTCATGCTTGGGAGTGTGTGGAGACCCCTGTGACAGCTCTGTTTGGGTTTCTGGGAATTGGAGTCAGCTGTTTTTATCCCAGCAGTGTGTTTGGAGGCACGGGTTGTGTCTGTGCTGGAGAGTTGAAGGTGTGCAGCTGAACTTCACCTTTTGTTCCTTTCTTCAAATGGCTCTGGGTGCCAGCTCCAGCTTTTGAAGAATCCTCAGTTGGCTCTGATTCTCAGCCCTGATCCAGCCTACGCTGCTCTGCCTGCTTCTGGAGTCTTGTCTTTTCTACTCCTCACAGCACAGGCTCAGTGCTGCATGGCCCAGGGTTTTACAGCATCCTTGTATCGAGGGCAGATCTGACTCTTGGGGAGGGAAGAAGGTGGCTGAGGGATGCAGTGAGCCCTGGTAGCTACAAAAGCAATTTTTGCATGGCCACAGGTGAAGGCAGAGAGATTATCTGAAGAAATGGACTTTATAGTTCTGTCCTTGACGAGTCCTTTGTGAGCAGGCATAGCTGTTCCCAGGGCCTGCCTTGTGCTGTGTGTAGAAAGTGCTGCCTGAAGTGATGGTGAAATGCTGCAAGAAGAGGGCTGAGCTTCCCTTCAGCGAGCCATGGAAGGCAGTGCTGTCACAGGGCAGCTGTGCCTGGGGTGTGAGCAGTGTGGGACTTTGGCACGAGTCAGCAGGTTTCTGAAAAGACACGTGTGAGCTTTCTAGCATGAAGTTTTATATAAGTATTTTTATGATTTTTGTTTTTCAGGAGTTTATAACATATTTAATCTCATTCATGAATCGAACTTCCTTTTTAAGTCATGGATGACAAGGCTTCTGTTGGAAAAATCAGTGTCTCCTCAGACTCGGTATCCACTCTTAACAGTGAAGATTTTGTCTTGGTTTCCAGGCAAGGGGATGAAACACCATCTACAAATAATGGTAGTGATGATGAAAAAACAGGACTGAAGGTAAGAATCAATAACCTGAGTTTGTTCCCTGTTCTTCTCAATCCAACTAACCGTAGAGAGCTTAAAGAGGGACTTCTTTATTGTGGAAAACTTGCCAGAAGGGAGAACTTATTCAGGAATTGATTTTCCCAGTCACTTCTGCTTTACTGCTGCTGATGTCAGAGGTGATAATTAGGTTCTGAGAACGAGCTCTCTCCATCACTACCTGTGGGGTTTTTCCCACTTTGCAGAATCCTTCATAAAGTACTTAGGATGAAACAGACTGACTCTCAAGAACTTGGAGCTGTGATTTTTATCAGAGCTTTCAGCCAGAAAGCAGTATTAACAAAAACTTGATTCGACCATGTCTGTTAATTCAAACAATATGTTAAAGTTTTCCCCAATGTGAAATGTTCTCTTTAAGAACTGTAGAAGTGTAGTTGTAACTAACAGCTTGGCATGAATCTGAGGATACAAGCCTGTGTGATAGGCTTGTGTGAATTGGAAGGGCACTGACATCTTCTCACTTTTCAAGTGCTGTTCTGAAAAGGCTCTTGTCACTTTTCTTTTTATTTGTTTAATTTATTTTTTTTTTGGCTACTTAAAGAAAATCTTTAGTCCCAGTTTGTATTTCATGGCACAAGTAAGGGGATTACTCCCAAGTCCTGTCATTTTAATGTGTTGAAAACTGATTCTTTCCTAGAGTGAGTCGAGTTAGTGTGTTCTCTGGGAGCTGGAAAGAGACATTCCAGCAACACAAGAGACTGGTGGCTACAGGCACATCTATGTCTCCAAAGAATTGTCCTTAAAGATGATTGGGAATCACATATTCTACCTGATGGGCTGGGTGTCCCTCTGTCCCTCTTTTCCTTAGCAGCAGTTGTAACAGACTTGATGGAACATTTCTTGATGCTTTTGCTCATCTTGCTTTTACCTCCCAACTGCTTTGTTTGGTTTTTCCTGCATTCCTTTGAGTCCTGGACAAGACCTGCCATAGTGGCTGTTCCTTTTACACAGGACTTGAAGCTAATTCTGTTAATGAAGAGTCTTGAGATCTTGCTTTTGCTTAATCTGGCAAAAATATCCACTTAAGTTTTCTTGCTGTTGCAGAAGATTACCACTCACATCACAGATTACTGTGCAAAAATGAGACATCTTCTTGGAACCATCAGCCTGGAGATCTGTGAAACCCATGGACAGGCTGGGACCTCACACTTGTCTTTCTAGATGCTGCAAATCAAATACCAGCAGCTATAAATATTCAGAATAGTCTCCATAATGCAGAGTTATCAGAATAAATTTATCATACATATCAGAATAGTCTCCAGAATTCAGAGCAGTCTCCTGTGGTGCTCACCTTGAGAGTGCTCCTGTGGCAGGGCATGTCATTAGCTCCTGAGGTGGTGATGCCTTGTTGCAGACCCCAGGGCTGCTGGTGGGCACCCAGATTTTCCATCCTGTCACTCCCAGAGAAAAACTGGAGATGTGGAATGCTGCAGTCTGCAACCCTTCCTGCTCCACATGGAGCTGGTTGTAGTGCTGGCCTCAGGATTGCCTTCTGGCTGTGTCTTGCTTGGGACAGTCAGTTTGAACAGACTCCTGTATAAAGCTGCAGATAGGAGAAGAATATCCTTTATACATTTCAAACTGACTCCTGGATCTTGCTGCTTCAAGTTTTTTACACCCCAGGAGGTTTGTACCATGCAGGTAATGCTGTTTCTCTGGAGGGGAAAGAGGAACATCAGTGCTGCTGCCTGCTGATCATCCCCTGTAAACAGAGTTGTGCTGCTCCCTGCTTTGGCACCCAGTGGCACAGGGCTTTGCAGGTCTTCAAGATAAGCTGCTTTATGAAGTTGGTGCCAAGACTGAGCACAATCCTTGAGCAGAGTGGTTCACCTTGAGCTTTTCAGTGTTCTGCTGTTGGAGTGTTATCTGCTGCTTGGTTATTGGCTGTAATCTGAGTGATTAATGGAAATATTACACCTTAGATAAGCAGTCAGTGCTCAGTCTAAGTTCTCCCATGCAGGGATCCTCTTGGTAACCCTCCTGCTAAAGGAGGAGGAAATGGGAAGGCTTGTTACCCCTTCTTAGGGACGGACACTGTCTTTTGGCATTGTTCTACAAGGAAAGACACATGCTGCTCTAGATTATGGCTTTGTTCTTGGCATCTTTTTTCTCTCTGTAGCTTGCAAATAGTCCTTCAGGTGCCTGTTTGCTGTGTTATTGAGCTGTTTATTGTGTGTGTGAAGGTTGTCAGAGGTTTGTGAAAAGTACTGTCACTGTCATATCTACAAGTTCAAGTATTATATGGAAAATAAAGAGAGTACAACATAGAACCAAGGTTATTGTATTTCAGAGGAACAAATGAAATGGATTTGTTTTTTCAGAGAGAAGCAATTGCTTTGGTACTTGTGCCCAAGTTAACTGTTTGTAGATGTCAAATTAAATACAGCAGAAAAGTTCAGGTTCATATTTGGGCAGGTGTCTTCTCCTGCTGTTCTGTTCTGTCAGAAAAGCAGTTTGAGGCTCTTCCATTTGCTGAGCACAGTCTGAGGATGGTGCTAGAAGCTGAGGCTGGTGTTAGCTGAGTGTGATGGGCTGGGAAATTTGTACATCAGCCTTTGGGCTCTGGTTGTAAACCTGTTGATATGCTGTAGTTTTAGGTAATAGTGCTGTGGACTCAATGCAGGTTTTAATTTTTATTCTCTCTCAAGTCCAGAGAGAGAAATATTTCTTCTGAATACAATCAGGGACCATAGTTTTCTTCAGTTGGTCAGACTTCATGAGTGTGTTTTTGCTTTCAGTGAAAGACTTGATTCAATTTAAAAAGGTGTTGTCAGCAATTGTTTTCTAGCAAGATAATTTGCTGGCTGCCTCTGCTTTCCAGTGTTGTTTTGCCCAGTGCCAGTGGGGCTGGATTTACAAAAGCCTGGCTTCTGAAGAGCTGAGTTCTTGAACTCCCTGGTGCAAGGAGACCTCTCCCAGCAGAGGCCAGCAGCACATGCGTCAGGAGAGGGGAACAGACTCCACCTCTCCTAAATCCCCTGTGTTGCTGTAAAGAAAGTTTGCTAGGTCCTGTCTAAAGGTTAAGCACAATTCCATGTCAGTTTTGTGACAGGTGGAGAAAACAAGGCCAGGGTTTCTTTCCTCTCTTTCAAAGAAACCTCCATGGGGCATTTAGTGGGTACCCCCTGTTCTGCCCTTCCCTGCTGCTCCTCTTTGTTGTCTGCAGCTCTGCTGCACTCTGCTGTGCTGCCTCTCCCTGGGGTTGGGGTTGCAGCAGCTCAGGCATCTGTGTGTCTGCCTGAGCACTGTTCCCACAGCCTGCTGAATTTCTGTGGCAGCAGAAGAGGCTTTGGCTGAGTGAAACGAGCTTCAGTTGGCACCTCAGGCCTCTGTCTTGGGCAGCAGGTCTGCTGCATTGCCTGTTGGGGCTGAGAACAGCTGAAGCTGCCCCAGGCCAGCAGTGGGTTTGCTGTGTCTCCTGGCTGAAGGGAAGGCTTGATGCCAGGGGTTCTTAGAAATGACTTTTAAAATGAAGATTTGATGAGGTTTTGACTATTTACAAGACTTTGTTTCTTTTTATGTGCCTCTTTCCTGTCACCCCATAAACACCCCGGGCTCCTGGTTTACCTCTCACTGCCATTTGTAGGAACTCTTGCTTTCAAGATCATGTTTTCTAGGGCAGTATCTAGACAGACATTCTCAATGCTGATTATTTTACCAGATGCAGTAGATCACATTCAGACTTTTTTGGCTTGTGATCTTGATGGAACAGAACATTTTTCATGTGCATTTTATATTAATGCCATTACAATGTTGTGTATTGTACAAGGTTAATACCAAATACAACAATTTCTCTCTTACTGAATAGAAATTACTTCCCATTCCCTAGCCCAGGCTGAAGTCTGTTTAAGCATTGTGACCAAAAGCAGATGGGATGCAGGCTTTTGGCAGAATGAATTTTAGCTTCAAGTTTCATAGCAAACAGCCAGCAAACAGGTCCTGTAAACTAGAAGGTACTTCAGGTTTTTTTAATATATAGGCTTTAGCTGGGCTGGCAGAACCTTGTAATTGATTAATTCTAGTGTGTAAAAGATATAAACTGTGTACAGAGTAATGTGGGTCATCTTCCATCATCATCATCTTTCTGCTGAGTGCCTGCAAAGATCTGGATAATAAACTTAAAAGGGTTATGTCTTTGACCACATGACTGTGCAAGGTTTTTCCATTGCTGCCATAATGAATCATGCTAATTAATGCAAAAATTACTGGGAGGAAAATGCAAATCTGTGGATTCCTGTAACTAGTTGTAGGTTACTGCTGCTTCAGAGGGCACACAGCTCAGCAAGGGAGTTAGTGTCCTGCTCCTGGCAGATCATTCCACATGTCCCATGAACGTGTTTGAATCCATATGAAAAAAACCCTTTCTGTTTCAGCTTGAGTTTCAAGAGCATAAAGGTCTTTCAGGTTGTTGTTTAGATTCTGTAGTTAAATCACCAGTTTATTGCTTTTTTTCCAATGTCTGGCCTGCCTCTAGTATCTGATGTGCTTGCTGGTTTCTTCCCTGCCTGTGGATTCTGTTGTTTACCTGCTTTCTTCTGCAGAACAGGGAGCTTGGTTTTTATTTCTCTTAAAGTAGCTGAATTCTGCACTGTTCTGGACTAATTCCAGTGCAGGAGTTTCTGTTCTTTGCTAATATTCTTGTATATTAAATAGTTATTTTTCACTAGAAGATTAGTATGCAGTTTACACCTTTAATGCCATGTAGACAGAGGCTGCAGATACAGATAATAAAGAGATTGTGGGTCTGAGTGTGGAAGAGAAGACTGAGTAAACTCCATGTTTCTTCCTTTTTCCTCTGCACCAAGAAATCTGTCTTGGGGGTGTGATAGAAGTGACCATATGTCATAACTCTGACTTGGCTGAGAAGCCTCTAGTCTGGGCTGGTTCCTGAGATGCCTGCTGGAGATGCAGGTACAGGCACTGGGCTGACATGTGCTGTTCAGCTCCTGGTGCTGGCTCAGCTGTGTGCATGGAGATGCTCTGTTGGCTGTGCCAGGGTTCCTTCAGCAGCCTGAACTGGCCTGCAGGTTTTTGTTTACTGAGAAGGTGTGAGAACCTTGGCTGTGGCTTCAAGTGCTTTGAAGAGAATTTAATTTCTTACTATGAGATGCTAGTTTTGAGGCAGATGGAATTTGCTTCAATACCAAGACTGTTTGGGGCAGATTTCTGGCTGCTCTGTTCTTCCTCCTGTGTTTAACCATTTCCTTTCTTTACTCTCTTGTTTTACAAATTTTGAAAAAAAAAAAAGGAAATTTTTCTTGTACTAAGATTTAATTCACACTCTTTTAAGAACTTGAAGCAGTTGCAGAGTTTGGATTGTATTAATTTGTGTGTAGTGTCTGAAGTCAGTAAGCTTGCTGAGACAGGAGGGGATAGAAATGCATCTCTGCTCACAGCCTTGAGTTTTGGTGCCAACAATAATAACCAGCAGCAGCTGGAGTGTTGGCATCAGGTACCTTTCTCTGACTGCCATCTGGTAAAATACTTCTGTACACTCCATTTCCATGCTGAATTTCTGAACTATGTAAAGCATCACTTGCTCTCCTGTTAATTGCAGAGGAATGGGCAGAGTTTCTGTAGATACAGTATCTAAGAGCCTCCTGAAATTAATTTCTTCATTCTCTTTCTAGCTTAGGACCTAATTCCAAACCATTTATGTTTCTTCATGCTTTCATGTGGACTCCAGTGAGTGCAGAGTCAGGCTGTTGATGAGTGTTGGGTAATAAACCAACACTACCTTTTCTCCACAGCATGGTGGCATGATCCTGTTTCAGATTCTTCTCTTCTGTGACACCTTACCCATGAGCCACCTCAGCCACAGTGTGCTTAGCTCTAGATGGCCCTTTCTGGTACTGTTCTGAGAATGATTACAGACCATTGTGCTGTGGACATCTGTGAGTTTCTTCTCTCAAAAGCTAGTCTTTGTAGTTGGTGATTAAAGACAAGGACTAGCTTGCAAGCAGCCTCACTTTTTCCAGTGCTAGAAAATTCCTGCTTTGAGCTTGCTGATGTCTGAAAGCAGAGAGGATATAATCCATCCTGGTGAGCATTTGCACATTGCAGTTTGTCTTTGTGGTTGTAACTGGGCTGAACTCCTGAGCTGCTGCTTTGGGTGGCAGGAGCTGTGTGAATGACCCTGTGCCCGAGGCTTGCTTGGGTTTTTGTTTTGGGTTTGTTTTTTCACTTGAACAGACTTTTTTTTTTTTTTGTGTCCCAACTTGTAGATTGTGGGGAATGGAAGTGAGCAGCAGCTGCAGAGGGAGCTTGAGGATGTGCTGATGGACCCCCCCATGGAAGATCACTCGAGTGACCGGGACCATGGAGAGGAAGTCAGGACTGATGGAGATGGGGAGGAGCCTGTTGTCCTGGAAGCTTCAGCATCCTCTACCATTAACCCAGTGTCTGTGGCAGGACTTCAGAAACCAGAAATGAGTTTGCCAGTGAAACCAACCCAGGGAGGTCAGAAAACAAACAAAACAGGGCATGTCTGGTGGTGTCTTATGGGCTAGTTTATTGTGGGGAAAGGAGGGAGGGTTTAGGTACAGTTTGGTGCAGTAATTGCCAGGTTATGTGATACAAGAGTGAATATAATCTCAACTCTTTTCTGGAAACACTTGCTATACTGGCCTTGGAATGTGTGCAGACATACTATTCTTATTCACCTGGCTGTATAAAGGATTAGTCTGTTCAGCTTGTCTGTGCATCTTACTGCTGGAAATCAGTGCACTCTTACATTTAAAAGAAGCCCTCTGAGTGAACTGGTTGTAGAGCTGGAGCAGTTGTGTTGCTCTCTGCCTCAGTATTTACTTTCAGGCAGAGTTTTCCTGTGGCATTTTGGCCTGACCTGACTTAATGTGCTGTGTTTCTTGGCTGCTTTTGTTGCTGAGTTAGGAGGCAGCCTCTGATAATTTACTTACACTTGCCTTGTCTTGCTTCTTGTATCGACTCTGTGTCTCACCCCAGACTGTGAGGACTTGAGCCCTTTTACACCTATGACAGATGAGGACAGTGTGGTGTTCAGCAAGCTGACCTACCTGGGCTGTGCCTCTGTCAACGCTCCCCGCAGCGAGGTGGAAGCCCTCAGGATGATGTCCATCCTAAGGAGCCAGTGCCAGATCTCTCTGGATGTCACTCTGTCAGTGCCTAATGTCTCTGAAGGGACAGTCAGGTAAGAAGCTTGCTCGGGTGCACCCTGTGATTCTGCATTTAGTCTTATTTTGTCTTAGCAAAGGTACCAGTTTACCTTGGAGGACACGTGAGCAACTTGGCATTTTGGTAACTGGAAGAAGTGGCTTTTAAAAGTGACCTGAGGTGCCTTGGATTTATTTACCAAAGACATTTTATGTCCAAGGATCAGTACGAGATGTTATGATGATTCAGAGTGTCCCCAAAGCCATAGTGGAGTGGTGATTGATGAACACTTTGGGAAAAGCCTGGGCAGTGTTTGGTCTGCAGGGCTGGGAAATGCCTGATCCATGGGGCTGAGCAGGGCTGAGGCTCTCCACTGCTGCAGGCTGGAGATTTCTGAAGGCTAAGCCCTGAAAACGCTGGGGAAATTGTTGGTGGAGATGTTTGCTGCATTGTACTTTTTCATGCTGTTCAATTGAAATGCAGTTTTTCTGGTGAGGCTTTGCAGCAGTGGCAGGCAGGTGCTGGCTTTCTCCAGAGCTGTGGAGGAGTTAAAGCTTGCCAGTTCATGTCTGGCTGACATCCTTCTGAAGGTACAAGCTTTATTTTTCTTTTTCTCCCTTTTCTCTCTCTTAACAGACTTTTAGATCCTCAGACAAACACGGAAATAGAAAATTATCCAATCTATAAAATCCTCTTCTGTGTCCGAGGGCACGATGGAACCCCTGAAAGCGACTGCTTTGCTTTCACCGAAAGCCACTACAACGCAGAGCTCTTCCGCATTCACGTCTTCCGATGTGAAATCCAGGAGGCTGTAAGTTGAGTCTTCTTGGCCAAGTGGTCATTAAGTAGATGTAAATGTTATCACAGCAATAAAAGGAAGTGTTTTAGGAATATTAGAAGGAATGGAATCCCTTGCTTTGGGCTTTTTTTCTACCCAAAAGTTGAGATAATTGTAGAAACCTCGGACATGAAATAAGAACACACGGTTAATAGCCTAGCATTTTAAGAAGTGTAGGACACCAGTTAATTAGATGCTTAAATAGGCAATTATTTCTCATTCTGTTCTTCAGTGCAAACTCAGGTAGGTGTCAGCTGCTGCTGTCTGTATGTGTGTGGCTCTGATGTTCTGTGGTGCTGTCTGAATGCAGGTGAGCCGAATCCTGTACAGCTTTGCCACTGCCTTCCGTCGTTCTGCCAAACAGACTCCACTCTCAGCCATTGCCACCCCCCAGACTCCAGACAGTGATATTTTCACCTTCTCCGTGTCACTGGAAATCAAAGAAGATGATGGGAAAGGTTATTTCAGGTAAAAATTCCTCATTCCCGTGCATACAGCACCTGGTTCTGTTGGAAAGTGAGGGCAGAGAGTCTGACACAGTCCCTAATTATATTCCCTTCAGTTGAATCCCACACATGAACAGTTTTTTGGGTGACCCTCTGGACTATTTAATTTTGGTTGTTGAACTGAACCTGGTGCTATCTGCAAAGTGCCTTTTCTGTTGTTTTCTTGTGTCTTTAACCCCTTTTATGTTTGGCATGTGTTTTAAGTTGTGCTCAGCAGAGTTGCTGCTGAAGCAGAAAATGCATCACTGAGGCTGTGCTCTCATACCCAGAGTTGTGCATGTTTTCAGCCAGGTGTTTTCTCTCTGCCCCAAACCAGGTGCTATTAGCAAGTGGTGGTGCAGGGTGAGAGTGTTAGAGCAGCTTTTCACATTGTATCACCTAATGCTGCTTTTCTCTGAAGTCTAATGCTGGGTAACCTTCATTTCTACAAAGACCTTTTTGAGTTGATGCTAAGAAGTTATGTTTTTTTCTGCTTAGCCTATACACAGTACCCTTAGATGTTTTCTGTAACCATTTATAGTGTTCTGTAATCTCTGAATTGTCTTTATTTCAGTACAGCATGTCTGCCAAATACTCTTAACTTGTTGAGCACATTGGCTCCTAGCCACAGCTTCAGAGATGTTGGATTTACATCCAGCTCAAGTTTTATTTATTAAATAAATAAATCCCATTTAATAATCCAGTATTTATTCAGCACTTCAAAGGACTGTTCAAGTGTTGAAACTGGAAAAATGATTTAGCTCAGGGCCTGAGCCTGAAAGATACTGATGGTTCTTGGGCTGGGATGCAGCACCTGCACTGAGTGTGCAGTGCAGGCTCAGTTCACATAGCCAGCTCTGTCCCTTTGTCACCAGGCCTCAGGTGACCCTTCATGTGAGAGCTGAGAAACCCTTTCCACATACTCAGTCTGTCATGTACCTGACCCTTTCTTGGCTCATCTGCCTTCACTTGTCACCCTGGGTCACTGCTGCAGGGGAGATGAGTTCTACCTGTGTCTCCTGGCTCTAAGGATGTAGATCCACAGTGCTGGCCCTGGGGACAGATCTCCTGCTGACAGAGCAGTTTGCCAGTCCCTGGGTTGGGAAGCACCTGTTGCCAGGAATAAACCCTGTTTTTACTGGAGGGGTTAAACTATGGGCAATGCTTTATGGTCCAGTTTGCAGCTCTTGGGGGAAACTCTGCATCGTTTGGAAGTCTGAAATGAAAGATTATATTTAAGGGAAAATAAATGAACATGTGGCTGACTTAATGTCAAAACCCAACAGTCTCCATTTGTCCAGGATTTGGTGCAACTGTGCTGTTCAGCAGGGAATACTGATGCAAAAAGTTCAGCGTGGGTTTTGGCATTGAAGTATAATTTTAGGTTTTTCTTCCCCAGCACATGATCCCCTCTTTTTGCAGCATTTAGGGGAAGGTTCTCTCTAGAGAAAAAAAGAAAGGAAATGGTCTGAAGATCAGCACACTCTCTTGGCTTGGTGGCTTTTCATGTGCCCCAGCTGCCACCTCCTTTGTGAAAGAAAATGATATGCAATTTCTCCTGAGTAATTGTTTACCAGACACTGCTGTGTTACACGGGCAGTCAGTATTTGGAAACTTTCTTGAAGTGTTGCTGGAGGTCTCACAACACTAAGCTGTGCAGTTTAAAAACACAGCTTTTATTTTGAAAACTTAAGTGTCCTTGGTTTCCACCTACTGATGATCAAAGAACATCACCTAATTGTTGCCTTTGCTTTCATGTTCCCCATGGCCAAGGGTGAGGGAGAAAGGTCTCCGGTGCCTTTGTGTGAGAAGCTGGGTTCCCCAGTGGCTGGTGCTGGTTTTGATATGTGCAAGGAATGCAGGTAAATGACACTCTGAATGTTTTTTCCCTTTCCTGGTACCTAACAGTGCAGTTCCCAAAGACAAGGACAGACAATGCTTTAAACTCCGCCAGGGGATTGATAAGAAGATTGTGATTTACGTCCAGCAGACAACTAATAAAGAACTTGCTATTGAGAGGTAATGGCATTGATTTTTCAGGTGCTGTGTATCTGTCTGATGCTGTGTGTTCTTTCCCTGAGGCAGCAGACTGTGTGTGTTGTGTGCATACTCCATTTGTGCAGCTAAACACCCCCCCCTCTGCAGTGGGGCTGTGCAGCAAAGCAGATTGGTTTGCTCTGTGCCTGTGACACGATGCAGAACAGTCAGATCTTGCCCAGACAGATCTGCTTGTGGAATCAGTGGTCATATCTCCTCTCATTTCAAAATGTTGTTTGTTTGTTTTTTAAAGTCCTGCTTTTGTTTTCAGTGGATATTTGTCTGAAATGCTGAGGCTGTAATCAGTGACTGAGTTATTTCAATTTGCTTTCCTTTCATCTCTGTTGCATCTGACAATATTATTACATATGCTTTGAATCTGCCACACTCTGGAGCTTTAGAATAGGAAGCATCTGCGTGGAGAAGGGGAGAGCTTGGACTTCAAACCCTTCACTACTTAGGAATAAACTGGCAGTTTTTGACTAACAGACTTTAGTGCTGCTCATACTACAGAAAAGATGCAGCCTCTGCCAGGCTTTGCAGGCTGAAATGAAACTCAGGACACTGTTAAAGCAGGGGATGAAGTGGAACATACCTGTGTGGGGCAGAAGTCTTGGCAGAATTAAGCCATAAAAGACAGGTCCTTGCACTTCATCTGGAATTTCCTGATTCTTGTCTATATCAAAGGGGTAAATTCTATGCAGATCTGTCTCGAAAATAAAAAGAATGCAGCCAAGTTGTGCTGCAGGATAGGGAACCCTCATTAGCAGTGTCTGGTTTACACTCTTCTTGTAAGCAAAGAAAATTAAACAGCTTTCCAGGCTACTGCAGGCAGAGTAAAATCACATGGTAAATATGCCCATGAAATCTTGCTTGACATTTCTAACACTGGTCTGACATTGTTTTGCTTTGCCATGCTTGATGCTGCTTTCAAATGTCAGGGTTTGTTGACATTTGTTACTGGATTCATGGGCTGCTCTTGATGTATGACTGAATATTTAGATAAGGAATGTTAATGGCTTGTTTGTGAGTAAGTCTGATTTTTGCAGTTTAATTCTGTGCCTGGCTTTGCAGATGTTTTGGCCTTCTCCTTAGCCGTGGGAAAGATGTCCGGAGTGGGGACATGCACCTTCTAGATTTGGTAAGGATCTGCTCTTAACTACATTTAGAAATAGCTTGGCTGTGTGTTATCTCAGGATAGACAGAAAGGTTGCACACTTTTTTGGTGAATCTCTTTTGGTGGGGATTGATGCTGTAGCTCATGCCACTGGGGATGAGGCTCTGGGCAGCTGGGTTGAGTCCTTGATACTATATGAATATATTCAAGAATTAATATTATTTGAATATATTCAAGACTTCATTTTTATTACTCCCTTCTCCATTTATAAAATGATGATGGGGATCATCTGAGTTCACAAGTGTGCTGTGAAAACAAACTTGCTAGTATTTGTGAAGTCCATGCTTGTTACAGTACTGAGTAGCCAAAAAAGTCCATTATTACATGAGTAATGAGACCAAAGATTCCATGGGAACTCTGTTCTTCAGAGATGTTCTCTGGCTGTGACAGGACTGTGTCACGTGGACTTGGAATGCTTGCCTTTCTCTTGCCAGTGCAGAAGCTGTTTTATGGGGCTGAAACTTCTTTAATTTAAATATAAATGCATAAACTTACCTTGTTTCCAGGAGTCCATGGGTAAAAGTTCTGATGGGAAATCATATGTGATCACTGGGAGCTGGAATCAGAAATCTCCACACTTCCAGTTTGTAAATGAAGAAACACCAAAAGGTAGGAACTCTGCCAGATTTTATCCCTAGCCAGGGCAAATGATTTGTGTGGTGGGCATTGGATCAATTCTCTCTTCAGGCAGATCTCCCAAAAAGGCTTCTCATAGCATGGGATATATTCTCAGAAGGTAGGATGCCAGCTGTAATAGAAGAGTCTAAGGATGCTAGAAGAAAACTCCTGTGTTCAATAAGAATACCTTGTAAGAATAGTGCATCCCAGGGGAGGCTGTATGGCTGTGGGGACAGGATGCAGGTGATTTTTGCACCACTGCAGCTTCTCAGGAAGCCCACTGAGAGTTGTGCTAAATGACTCTCACAGGTGTATTATCTGAATCCCTGTGGTCAGTTCAGATTTTTCTGAATCCAAGTTTTTAATTAAAAAAAGAAGAGTACCTGTGCCTGTGGAAATGAAAGCAAACCCCTCCCAGCTGTCATCTGAAAATAGCTGATGCTGTGTTGCTGTCTGGAGTCTTGAAACAGAGCTGTCATCACTACTTTTAAGATGTCAGCTGAATTATCAACTTTTCAATCTGTTGTCACAGTTACATGCCAAAGGTTGGGGATGTTAATGGGAATTGACTGGGCAAGTCATAACAGTCAGCAGCTGGGTACAGTCTGCTGCTAGATGGAATGCCATCCCACCTAGAGGACACAATTTATCACCTGGTAGCAGAAGACATCCTATAGGTCACTGAGTCCAGTTGCCTCCTTTTGGAGCATCACACTGTATAGTCCATTTTCTGCCAGTCCCAGCTGAGATGGTCTAAGTGCTGCCCTTGTGCTGGTGGCACTTTGGTTGTGTCAGAGCAGCTTCTGACTGGGAGTAAGGTAGGTGGCACAAGATGTGCACGGCACAGTTCAGGGTACAGATCCTTTCTGGTGTTTAACAAAAGACTTGATACATTTCAGTGGGATCTAAAGAAGAAAAATGATCTCTTTAACAAGATCATTTTCTTGGCTTGAAGGTTTAAGTTTTCTTCCTCTGTAGTGGATAGTGCATAGTCATCTTATGTTCCTGTCCTTTGAGATGCTAAATTAGGGAAAAAGTGACCTCTGCAGTAAAGTTTCTTTTGTTCTTTCATGTCACTAGCAAAGAGGTTATGGAATCTTTAGTCTGAAATATTTCTTTTAACACTTTGGTTTTTTTTTTTCCTCTAGATAAAGTATTGTTCATGACCACTGCTGTGGATTTGGTGATAACTGAGGTGCAGGAACCTGTTCGATTCATTTTGGAGACTAAAGTCAGGGTTTGCTCACCTAATGAGAGGTTGTTCTGGCCCTTCAGCAAACGCAGCTCCACTGAAAACTTCTTCCTGAAACTGAAACAGGTAACACTTGAGAAAACTACATCATCAAATCTGCTGTTAATTTGGGATGTGGCCACGTTGTTTCTCAAATACACACTCAGTTGTGTTGAGACTTGAGAGGTAGGTTAAGGGTACAGTGCTGAGCAAGTGCAGATGGGCTGGAGGTCAAGAGGAGATGGGTACCAGTGGTTACCAGTGCCTGCTGGCAGATCAGAACTTCCCTGGGGCTGTTTCTCCCCATGACTGGTGGAACCATTACTGATGTCACACTCGTATTTCAACATTTGGCTCTCCATTCAAGGAGGTACAATAAAAAGCTCTTCAAGTTGTGAAAAGCTGTCCTTCATTATGCTAATTGTTGCTGGCTATCTAAAGTTCCTATAAAAAGCTGGATGTCCTCATTTCTGAGCAAATTCTGATAGCTCTGAGCCTGTGAAGTTCCACAGAGGCTTATGGATTTTCCAGCCAATCCACAGAAATAAAAGGAACAGAGCATTTATCTGCAAAGCAGGCCTGTGCTGGCAGTTGTTGCATAAGGTGCAGTGGGGTAAGTGTGTGGAATTAAGGCTTGAGAGGAAAAAGGGCCTCAATATAGTTCTGGTGTCATGGTAACTGATATGTCACTACATTGATTTTATCATCAAATCCAACATTTCTCTTGTTTTTTCAGGTGACACCCACCTGAAATTAGAAAAAATATGGGTTTTTTTATGAAAGTCTATATTCCTTCTTGTGCATGGTTGGAAGCAGAGATTTCACACATACCCCAGGTTTGCCCTGGGGAAAAATATCCAAGCAATCACAAAAAAATCCCCAGAACTTGTTATAAACTTTTACTGTTTTTTTCCAACTTTTTTTTTCCTATCTACCAGAAAGGAAGGGATTATTTCTGTCCAGGATATTCATCATAACAGTACAGGGCAATAACTTCAAAGTAAGTCTGGGAAGATGAAGGTCCAGGTCACTGCAAAGGCAAGGTACTTGGAGGTACCTGCTTTAGAAATCACTGTTCTGAACTGAAAGTCCTGTTGAAAGAAATGGAAATATATAGAAGCAAAGAACAATGTGGATCTGTGTGCACTCTCAAGGTTTAATAATTGTGGGTGCAGCCTAAAAAAGCAAGGTTGGAGTCCTGATTTCTTGATAAGTGTTCTTTTTTTAAAGAGGTTTTGAATGAGATAAGAAGCTTTTCTTAGTTCTTTCTGCACTTGTCTTAAAGTGCTAGTTACTACATCTTGGCAGTCACAGAGATGAGGCTCACTAAGGATTCTTCTTATGTATGTTCTATTTTTTATGTAAAATATGAATTAAACATTTTGGAAGCTTCCCTTCAAAATTTAAAGGTGGAAAAATTCTTCGTGGATGAGATCAGTCTTTTCACTTGGGATATTTCTGAGGTGGAGCGTGGAGATGTTGAACAGTTAAGGCTGTTGGGCTATAAATATTCTACAACCTCCAAGAGGTGCCTTTTCTGTTTGGCAGCTCAAAGGAAGCTTATCTCACTCAGCTAATTCTGTAGCTTTTGTCTTACCACATTCACAGGCATTGTAACTTAGCTTGGCTAATTCTTTTTTTTCCAGAGGCACTGTCAGGTTCTCCAACTCCCAGTGTTTACTAGTGGAAGATTATCAAAATTCATAGTGGAAGCAACAAATATAGAATGTACTGCCTGATAAGCCTGGAAGGGAAACCTGTTTCTATGGAGTCCTGATTAGCCCATTAGAAATCCAGCTGGGTGGAATTGGCTTATCTTCCTCTGGCAGGGCTCCTGTCTTCGGAAGTGGAGAAAGCAGAGGGGGTTTAGTTGCTCAGATTACATTTAGTGATTTAGTCATTTTTAGTTTTGATGCATTTCTCTTCATTTTTAATACTCCAGAGGATAAAATTGAGCACTGGGAGCTTAGTGTAGAGTATAATTATAAATCTGATTTCCCTCTTTTCTTCACCTTTCCTTTTTTACTCTGTTTTTATTCATTTATGAAAAATATAAATTCTAAATCCTTACACAGTATTAAAATTTTAGAACCACTTTGCAAATAAAAATCTTCCTCTAAGGGAAAGGAAGGTCTCAAGGCATTGAAAACTAAGGAGAAGACAGAGCCATGTAACAGACCTTGGGACTGAACAGTCTGTGTTCCTGCAGCAGTTTGTACAGATACATGACTTGGAAGTTGCCATGGTGGGAAAATAAACAGGAACAGTTTTTAGCAGAACTGTCCTTTCACCACCACCAACATCCCCAGAAAGTTCTGGAAAGAAAAGAGACATCATTTTAAAGCTTTTGCTTTTAATTTTCCACTTAATCATTAAATAAAGTCAAGAGTTGCTTCCTGCTAAAGAGCCACCAGATGCTGGACAGACACGTTAACAGCTGTACCAGTCTGGGCCTTAGACCAGAGCTGCTCAGCTCTTCCAGGATGAGAAGGCAGAGCCTTCTGAAGGGCTCTGGGTGTTCACAGAGCTTTTGTCAGTAAAATGAAACTTGTTGTCTCCTAGATAAAGCAAAAGGACAGAAAGAACAACTCGGACACGTTGTATGAAGTCGTGTGCCTAGAGAGTGAATCAGAAAGGGAGAGGAGGAAAACCACAGCAAGCCCCTCTCTACGTCTGCCCCAGTCTGGGTCCCAGGGCTCCATGATTCCTTCTCCTCCAGAGGATGATGAAGAGGAAGGTGAGAAGTGGATTATCTGCTTGTATGCTTCAAAAGAAAGGGCAGTCAGTGAATAACATAGTTATGAAACATGTCAAATCCTTTCCAGTCAAAATCTGCCCTATGAATTATTGCTTTTTTTTTTTTTGCTTTAATGCTCTGTGTGTCTGCTAACCAGTCCCCCTGCATTCCTGGAGCAGCCTCTCCCTCCTCTGACACTTCTGTGTCTAAAGCTGTGCTCAGCCCAGGCCTCACGAAACCTCCAGTGTGATATATTTGGAACAATGTGAAAAGAGGCTGCTAAAAATTTGGGATTATCATGTAGCTTCTGCCCCTCCCCAAGCAGCTGTGAACAGATCTGAGAGTGCAAATGAGAAGCTGATATTTGGAAATATAAGCAAGCAGCATGTTTTGGTGGAGAGTAGGGACATCTGTATCAAATAAAACTCCAGCAAGACCTGCCTGGCTTGAAACTGAAGGCATTTTCAAGATCTTTTTTTTTTTCACTTCTTAAAAATTCTCTTAAACCAAAATGTGACTAGTTCTGAGTATATAAACATCTGGCCTGACAGCTCTGAGCTGGAAAGTTGGTGTTTCTGCTTTTTCACTTTTTCTGCTGGTCTTGGGTGATTTGCTTCATTTCTGTGCTTTAATTTCCCTTCTGGAGCAGGGGGAGGAGGGGAAGAGTGGTTTGAAAATTAACTCCTTTGCAAAGTGTTATTCATTAGCACTCTCTAACCACTGTGTAAACCACACTGCTGCTTCTTTCTAGACCAGGAACCTAGATACATTTTTAGCTTGTTTTAGAGCATTGCAAGAGTTTGACAAGTTCAGGTGTCAGTTGAGGAGGCACAGATTTAATGAAAAATGATGTATTTCCTCAGTAATGCAAAACCAGTGTTGACTGTATCAGGGAGATGTTTTTTATAGCACATGATAGTTGCTGTGAGTGTTTAAAAATATCTGGGAGTACATCAGTACTGGTTTCAGAAAGAGTTACTGTGATTGTGCTTAACCCTCCTCCTCCACTGGAGTTTTGAATGCATTTTGTTCAAAAATCTGTTCAAGCTAAGGAATGTATCATAAAGTACTGGCTTGCAAAGTGAAAATACAAAAAAGTTAAAGTAAAAAAAATGTGGAGTTTGGTGGAACTTCAGCACCATGGCAGGTCTGCAGCTGCTCACTGGAGCCACACTGAGTTAATTCTCTTTTTTTACTTTTGTAGCTTGTCACATACAGAAAGTTGTGCTCTGTGAGAATTTCTGTAGTCCTCCCAAAGCTGGGGGTAGAATAACAGAATTTCTTGAGTGGGAAGGGGCTGCTGGAGGTGTGTAATCCTCCCTCCCACTCGTGTGAATCCAGCCAGGTGGACTGTTCAGAGTCTCGACCTGTTGTATTTTGACTGTCTCCAGTGGTGTAGCTCCCACAGCCTCTCTGGGCCCTTGTACCAGTTTGGCCAGACTCATGGTCATTTTTTTTCCCCCTGATTTTTTAGCAGCACTTCCCACTCTGCTGCTTGTCTTCTGCCTTCAGTCACATCCCTGTGCCTCCAGCAAGAGCCCACTGCAGCTTTCCCGCTGCGGAGCGCACAGGCGCTGCACCCACAAGTGAGGAGGAGTTCTTGTCACACTCTGCTACAGTTGGGAGAGCAGCATCTCCATCTGCACAGGCAGAGTAGTGGTGCTGAGCTCACAGCATCTCCCCTGTTCTGTTGGCAGACAACGATGAACCTCTCCTAAGTGGTTCTGGAGATGTTTCCAAAGAGTGCGCAGAAAAAATTCTGGAGACGTGGGGAGAGCTGCTGTCCAAATGGTGAGTGGCAACATCATTCTGAAAGCTCCACTGCTCAGCATTCCCTTTCTGTTTGCTCCTTCTGCTCAGAGATGTTGTTGTTTCCAGAAGCCAGTGGAGAGGAGATCAGTGTGGGTTTAGTTCTCTGTCACCCTCACAACCAACACCTCTCATTCTCTGCCTTTGTGTTTTCTGATTTCTTCAGAGGGTGTGTGAAATATTCTCATTTTTGAATGCACGTTTAAATACCTTCTAGAAATGGACTTACACTATGTCTTTTATGTGTCCTCTTAAAGTGAGCATTTTACTTCCAGGTAAGTTTCACTGGGATTTTGTTAAATCAAAGCTGAACTAAGAAGTATAAAGAAAATGCAGCTTTTGTGTCTTTTATTTTGCACAGATCCCTTCCATTCCTCTTTGTCATTGTGATGTAGCTCACAGCCAATTTTTCCTGCAGCTGTCATATCTTAGTAACTGTAGCTCAAGAGCATGGGTGATTTGTACTTGGAGAGTGGAGATGCTTTTCCTCCCTCCTCTCTAGGAGGATGGCTCCACAGCCTGCCAAGAAGGAAGTACACGAGCTCTTCGGGTTTTTTTTCCTAGAAAATGCCAATTTACAGGAAGAATCTTTCTTGACAGTAAAGCTGCTAATGCAACAGCTGCCCTCCTTTCATGAAGGATCTTTTCTTCATCTCGAAGTAGCCCGAGCAGTTCTGAGAAAGTGATGCTGATTATTGCAAAATTCAGCTTTGGGGTTGGGGTTTTTTTTTTTCCTTCCCCACAGAGGGGTGACAGTCACAACATCAGATTGTGCTCAAATATGCTGCATTTTAACTCTGGCTTTAGCTGGTGCCTTCTGCTTCCTAACGTTGCTGAGGAGCAGAGCAAGGGGTGTGCAGCACATCAGAGATCTGAGCAGAACAGCAGATCTCTGGAGTAGGAGAGCAGAGATTCCAGCACGTCGTGCACTTCAGATGAGGAAACCTGCTGACGTGCCCACTTAGCCAGGAGTCTCTTCACATTCAGGTTATAACAATTAGGAATCATTTTTTTTATCTTCTGTAATTACCTAGTACTTATCAGAACAAGAACTTGCACTTCCAGTTTGGCTTTACACTGATGCATGCTGCTCACTTGATAGGAGAGCAGGCAGCAGTTTGTGCAGAGGGAAAGGCTGTGGCAAAATGATCTCTGTTCCCTTTCCTCCAGCTCTAGGAGAGGGAGGAAAACATCTTTCACAGATGAGCTCCATGCATCTGCTGCTGTGAGAAAGTTTCTTTCCACTTGATTTTTTTTTTTTTTTTTTTTGTAATTCTTCCAAGGGCTCAAAGATAATTAAGCCACCTGACTCCCATTGAAAATGTTTTGGCAGCTCTAAGAGGATATGAAGTGCTTCTGTGCTAATGCTGGCAACAACTTTAATATGTGTTAAAGGGCTTTCCTTCTTAACTAAAAACTAGTATTTGGAAGTAATGATCCTTGAGCTTTTAACGTAAGAGCATTGAAAATCTCAAAAAATCAGAGTTCAGGTAGCTTTGTGCTAGTTTGTTAGAATGCTGATTTGTAGAGCAATTAAATATACGTTGGTATTTTGTGATTTCTAAATAATATTTGGCTGATATTTCATAACTGCTGAGTCACACAGTTTTCTTATTTCAAAAGTGTTTGGAAGAATCTAGTGTGTGGCAAAGCAGTTTTATAGGCCTCTAAAAGCTCTATAAATGTAAGTCTATAGATATGAATGTTGAGAGGAAGCAAAGTGAGGGGACATTATGGGACGAGGTTTTGTGCAGTATATACTGATTTTAATGTCTGCTTTGCTCATCTCTGGATTACTGTGTGGGAACATTGTAGGCTGGAGGGAGGCAACAAGGAGTCCAAGTCTGTGTAAAATTGTCATCCACCTACCTGTTAAACTGTAACAAACACTATTAAATACCAGTTTATTGTTAATGGGATGGATATAATGTAAGTTCAGGTTTTTGCCTGGCTTTGTCCCATCAGTCTTCATCATTTTTCCTAGACATTTAATTTGTAGTAACTGCAGAAAAAATGTAATTTATATAAGACCTCTGTCTTTTGGGGATTTTGTGTACAAGCCATGAATGGACTTTTCACCTTAACTCTCTGTAATGGCATCAATGACATGTAGGTTTAGTTTGTCCAACTTGCAGTGCTGTAATTTATCAGCTGTCACCCATCTCACTGGAAAACACTGTTGGGATGGGACTGGCTCATGCAGAAGAAGCTGCTTGGATATAGTTAGATAACCATGGGACAACTCTGGGTCTTTAGCTCTGTGTGCCCAGCTTCTCACCCTCCCTCCTCCAGAAGGTCACCTGCCTGCTTGGGTGTAGAAGTCTGAGGAGCAGTTACACTCTTCTGCAGACTAGTTCTCTTCTAGTGTAGTTTGAGCTTGAACTCTTACCCAGGATGGTATCTGCCTCCAGTTCTGGGCTTCACTGCAGTGCCTTGGTCCATTGCATGTTTTATGTATTTATATTTAATGGAATCAAGGAAACAATGCTTCCTCATATCCTCTTATTATTTATTTTCATTGTAGGTTGTGTTTGTTTGGATTTCCCTTGCTCTGGCAACACATAGTCTCACTGCTCTTGCCATTGACGTGTTTGAGGTGACACGTGGGTTGTCACTTGTGTACTCCTGTATTTGTCTTTGGATGATAGTAATGACACCTTCCCCTGCACCCAGGCACCTCAACCTGAGCGTGAGGCCAAAGACCCTGTCAGCACTGGTGAGAAGTGGTGTCCCTGAGGCCCTGAGAGGAGAGGTGTGGCAGCTGCTGGCAGGGTGTCACAACAACGACCACCTGGTGGAGAAGTACCGAATCCTCATCACAAAGGTAGAGCTCCTGGGTTTGTTCATCTTTGGTCCCCACCCTGTATCTTATGGAATGGAAATGTGAGATTCTGGAGTGTGCACCTCCCTGCTAAAGGTTCATGGGTGTATCTGAGTGTAGTGTGATCACCCAGGGAGTCAAACTCAGTGGCCCCTCCAACAAAGCCCCCTGACGTGCAGTGCTGGTTGTAGCTTTCTTTTTATTTGTCCCAATTCTGTGTCACTCAGATGAGTTCTGAGTTAGTTTGTCAAAAATCAGTATTCTATTAATTGCCTTCATCATTGACAACGACTCGGGGAGCTCATTTCCTTTGCTTGTTTGTCTTCCCTGAATGAAAGCTGAATTTTGCTGTATTGTCTTAATGCTTATGCTGAAAATCCAACAGTAGTTGAAATTGCAGCCTTTTTTGATAGGAAAAAAGCCCAGAACACTGGACACTTTTGCACTGGGCAGCAGTTTTTTAGCTTCTCAACTTGAATGCTGACCTCAGTAATGTAGAAAATGGAAAGTAAGAATCCTGTGTACTGGTGTTTCTTCAAGTTCTAGAGTAACAAATGGGTCACAAAATGAAATGTCACTCCCTTGTCCAGAGAACCGGTGTGTTAATTTGGATTTGACCAATATCTGCATAGAAAACACTGTATTCTAGTGCTTCATCAGAGGCAAGTCTAGAAGGACTACACTAGAAATTATTAATGATGCCACTTTAGTACAAATACAACAGATTAATTATTCACCAGTTAAAAAAGCAAAACAACTGCATCAGCCTTTGTATATCTGTGTTCTGATGGCACAGATTCCCAAGGAGCAATTAAAGACCTTATTCCGGGGGCACGAGGGCTCCTGCAATTAAACTCAGTTTCTGCTGGAGTTGTGCAGGAAGGATCCTACGTGATTGGAATGAATCACATTAGATTAGCTAAAAATGGTCTGCCAGAAGTACTTTGCATAATTATTTAATATAGAAGAAACTCGAGCTGAATTCCTTAATATTGGTGTGTGCCTTGTAGAGCTGCAATGTGGATTTTTCTGGTGAATAAATCATACAAGTGATGTGGAGGCTGAGTGCTCTGGCAAGGTGTGCATCACAGTTATCCTGGAGCCTTATTTTAATTGCCTGGGGAGTGTTGACAGTGTCACTTGTTTCTCTGTTTTGGTATCAGCACGGGAAGGATGATCTCTTTGTGGCACAGTTGGTGACACATGCTGCTACTATCTTTGTGAGCTAGAAAGCAGTAAGTGCAAGATGACATTTTTAAAGCTGTGAAACCTTTCCACTCATTTCCATTTGGCAGAGACAAAGGAAATAACCTGAATCTAGTGTGTTGGGAGCATCTCTGAGTCCAGGTGAGAACAGGTTGGTCCAGCAGCGTGTTCTGCAGCGAGGGGCACTGGACTAGACTGCAGTGGCCATTCAGCACAGCAGCTAATTATGGAATGAAAGATGATGAGTGCTGATTGACCATCCTCAGGCTCTGCTGGAGTCCAGTGAGGTCTGCAGTGGTACCAGCACGCGACAGCAATCAGCTCCAGCCAATAAAAGCCAAGCCTCTTTAATCTGGAAGTGCCATATTAGACCCCTGCTGAGGCTGTTTGTCTTACAGTGACCTAAATATGTTTCTGTAGGATGGACAGAGGTTGGTGCTATGAGAGCAAAAGTGTCTGGGTGGGTCACAGTGCAGCTGTGAGTCCCTCAGTCTGCAGGCAGAGGAAAGAGTCTAAGGTTTCATGAAAGGCCATCAGTGGCAGTGAGGAGGTACTGGAGAAGAGGCAGGGAGCACTGGGGTGGTCTGGGGAGAACATGAATTTGTGTCCCAGGAAGATGACATTTCAAACCCACTGTATATGGTGTATACTAACAGTGTGGTAATGCTGGACTGCACTTGGGCCTTAATTATTTATTTTAATGCCTTTCAGAGACTGATAATATTGAGGTTCTAATGTGACTAATTCTTACAGCTCTTAAACAGCAGCTCAGCCACAGTCCATGTGCAGCAATGCCCAGCACTGACTGTGTGGGAGTTACTCCCTCAGCCCATGGTGCTGCCAGCCACGTGTCACCTGTCTCTGGTGCAGATGCTTCTCTGGCAAAGGTGCAGTTCTGTGCATGTCCATGCACTGAGAATGGCTGCTCAGAGAGACACTGCAGTGGAGTGGGGAAGCAGGAGCTGCTGTGAAGCCTTTGCTCCTCAGTGCAAGGGGGAGATGCAGTGAACCTGCTGGAGGGCTCCTAATCCAGTGCCCCTTTTCTCTTGCTGTTGACCTCTATTCCTGGTTGATTTCTGTCGGGCTTTTCATGACCCCATGTGGCAGCACAGTCCCAAATTAATAAAGATCTGTGGTGGCAGCTGCTTCAAAAGCTTCTGGCCTCCTTCAGGGATTTTTTTCCCCCCCTCTGCTCAGGGTGTTGGATGTGAATGCCCCAGTATTTTCTTCTGGTGTTTGCTTCCCTGTGCAGTTCTGGCCCCTGGTGCTTGGTGAATTTGTGGGATGGTTTTGGTTTTTTTTTTTTGCTTTCTTTTGCAAATTAAATGCTGCAAGGGTGGTTTTGTATTTACAGGATGATTGAAATGTGTTGTGTTCTGCCCATGAAGGCTCTGCCCGTGTACCTTTGAAATGGCATTGAAACTGTGCCTCAAGGTGTGCTCATTGCCTTCCAGTCATCACGAGTATTTATTAATTATTTGCACCTTATTTCTTTCATAATCACTCGCTGGGTTTTTGGACTCTGTGCTTTTCTTTCTGTGGTACTGTCTTCAGATTCACCGTGGTGGTGTTTCCACAAATTCCTGTTGAGAATTTGCACACCATCTGCGTGCAGTAATGAAGCTTTTAGCAGCTCCAGATTGCCCTGCCTGTGGTGGGGAGTGTGGCTGAAAGCCAGCCCAGTGAATTAAGGTCATGTCCCTACTGGGGACAGAAAGCAAACTCTAGGTAAAATGATCTAGACAATCCCTTTGAGAGGCATCTGTTCCTGGTAGGACTTTGGCAGTCATGGTTATAGCTGTTAATCTTCAGGCTTCCAGCCTCTGAAAAGTAGGAGAAGAGACCTGGGGACTTGCTCCAGGTATTAATGGGCACCTGCAAGAACGAATACTTTTGTTTTTGATGGCCATAGCTGGATGGGAAGTATTGTTGAGTAGAAATATTGTAGAGTGAGCCACGTGGGTTTAAAACAAAATAATTCAAAATATGATGATCTGAAGCAAAATAGACAATAACAGCTTTCCAGACAAGGCTTTTAAAAGGATTAATACAACCAATGAATCTCTCCAGTCAGTGGTGATCTCCCAGTGGAGAGGAACCAATACCAACATGTTAAGAACTGGACATTGATATTATTGAGGAGAAAACAAGCTTTTGGATGGAGGTCTGTGTGGAAGGAAATAATGCCAAAAGGGAAAAACCCATGAACTGTTGTACCAGATAAATGCACTATATTAAGAAAATTACGACATGAGAGGGACATCTTGTGGCACAAATAAAATAAATAGTCCAGTGGCAGGAGGAGTATCCTGGAATGTTAGCCTGGGGTCACTGTTCCTGGTAGAAATCTTAGGCCTTGCAAGAGATTGATTTGTTCCAGTTTTTCTTATAGCAGGACTCTTGCTGCCTTTCTCACCTCCCCACTTTTTTGTCTCCACGAGCAGGAGATGACAGGACACACAAGTTCTACCAAATATACTCCTCTGTCTTGGTGCAAATGATACTATTTTTTAATGAAGAAATAGATTAAAATGTCACTGGTGTTATTTGGCTGAATGTGCTGCTTTCACAGTGGCATAAAATGTAACAGTACTTTAGGTGTGGGTGGTTAACACTTATTTTCCACTTGTATCACAATCACATTTCCATATGTTCATCTAAATTAAGAAGAATACATTCAATTTTCAGCAGTACAAAGGGGCTCTGACTGTGTATGATCAAGTGAGATGAAACCCAGCAGCCACTGAGCCCCAGCACCAGGAGCAGGGTGCACCCTTGCTGGCAGGTGCTGAGCCTCTAGATCCCTTGTTTGATTAGTTTTGATCATGGGATGATTAAAGTGTAATTATCTTTTGCAAGACTGGTTTTCCCAAGGGCTCCCATTGTGACTTGGAATGATTTCTTGGATACCTTTGAACAGTCTTGGATGAGGTGGTGTCGTGTCCCTGGGAGGAGTCTCAACAACACAGAGAGATTTTCCATCTCCCTCAGACCTCAGCTGGCTGAACCACAGGTTTTCATGCCTTCTGGGGAGGATTTTCTCAACAGGCTGCTTGTGCACTGGAGCAGAGAGCAGGGCTAGCAGCAGGTGGGTCCCCAGTGACCTCCCAGTTGGATTGTCCAGCCTTTGGTCTGGTGCAGCAGTGCTTGAGAGAATGGAGCCATTGCTGGTTTGGGGCTTGGGTGCTGTTAGCAAGAGGAGCAAGTTGGCCCGAGCTTGGAACAGTCATTGCTCTGGTGTTTGGGGCAGCAATAGAATGTCAGTTGAGGGAAACACCAGATCTCTCCCTTCTCCAGGAGTACCTGGAGTTGAGTTTGCACTAGTGAAGACCTAAGCACGGAGGAGTTTGTTTTGCTGGTGCCTCTTGTTTTGCCATTTCAGCAACCAGATGTTGTTTGGGTCAGTCTGGAGATTTCCAGTGCTACCTTGTTTTGGTATCTCTGAGATATATTTAAAGTTCAACGTCTGTTGTTTTCTTAAGGATGTTTCTAATGTGTCCTTTCATGCCTAAGGATCCAGAAATGTTATGTGAATCAATTGGTATGTAAATCATTCTCTGCTTTGGAAAGATAGGAGATGGTTTCTCCAGCAGTAATTCAATCATAGCTTGTTTTTTGTACAACCACAATACCCTTGCCTAAATTTAATTCAAAGTTTATGTTTCCTAGCTACAGTTCTAGTACTTCAGTTGCCATGAGTAGAAACCCTATAAATTATAACAAAAAAAAGGAGGACAATAGTAAAGGGATCTCGTTGGGGGTAAAGAAAGATAGGGCGGGGAAAAAACAAGTTTATTTGTTTTCAGGCTTTTGCACAAGAGCAACTAGAAATCTGCCAAGTCATGCCAGTGCAGTCTTTGACCATTACAAGTGTATCAACAAATGCCTTATTCTGCTTACAGGTCAGCTGCAGTCCCCAGCAGGGCAGTGTGATTGCTTTAGAGCCACCCCTTGGGCTGCAGCTCATTTTCCTTTGGGCATCCCAGAGAATGACATGTGTCTGGCTTAGATTGATGAGACCTTGGGAGTGCTGCTACCAGCTGAGCTCAGCCTGGGGATTTAATGCCCATAAGGAAGCCAGTTGCTCGCTTTCATTTTTGACAAAAAAAGACTTTAATTGCTGAAGAGCTTCAGTCTGTTACTGGTTTGATCAGTTCAAACCAGTTCCTGTGGCCCAGGGCTTGTCCCAAGCCATAGCAGTGGAGCAGTCTGGTATCTGGGTCAGAGAGGACCTTCCACGTACCCTGGGAATATGTTTTTCATCATGTCGAGTGAGTGAAACACTTGACAAACAGCAAGATCCCAACCAGTGCCCTGCAATGACATCTCTGCTCTGCACAGATCAGAGGCTTTCCCGGGTAACCTGTGGTGGTCTGGGTTGTGGTGGGGATGGGAGTCTAAGTGACTCTCTGTTTGCTCTCTGGAATGTCATTCAGAGCTCTGGTTGGGTGTAGGTTGTCTGGGGACTGTCAGGGTAGTGATGGTTTGCCTCTGGTGGATAGGTGTGCAGGGGGTGCCTACCTGCCTGGAGCAGCACTGGGGTTAATGCTGGGACACAGTTCCCAGCTTGCCCGTGGCGTTTTGAGTGTCTCCAGAGCAACACAAGCTCCACTTGGGAAAGACACGTTGATTCCAGAAAACGTGTCCTTTCCCCAAAAAGGGTGAAAAAGGCTTCAGATGACATCTGAACCGTTCGAACTGCCATCCTTGCCTTGGATGCTTGGCGCTTGGCGCGCAGAGAGACGCTGAGGAGGAGCGGCGGCGTGCGGGGTGTGTGTGTGTCTGTCTGGAGGACCGAGGCGCGGGTGGGTGTGTGTCTGTCTGTCTGGAGGACCGAGGCGCGGGTGGGTGTGTGTCTGTCTGTCTGGAGGACCGAGGCGTGGGTGTGTGTGTCTGCGGGAGCAGGGCGTGCGGGGAAGAGCCGCGGGTGCGGAGCGCGGAGACCCGCTCGTTCTCCCGGAGGCTGCGGGGTCGCGCCGGGTGAGGCACCTCCCGCTACCGGCCACTCGTGAAACCGCCTTTTTGGGTGGAAAGCCGCATTTCCGAGCCTGCGGCCGGCGCTACCGGGCTCCTCACCGCCCCGCCCCGCCCCACCCCCGGCTCCCGCCGGCAGCCCGGGGCCGAGCCCGGCTCTGGGGCGGGCCGAGGGAGCGGCCGGGGGGCTGCGGCCCCGCTCCCCGCCGGGTCCCCGCCGGCGCCGCGCCCTCCTCCGCTCTCCTGCCCGCCTCCCTCCCCTTCCTCCCCGCCGTCCCCTCCCCCCGGCTCCGCATCGCCGCGGCCGGAGCTCACGCCGCCCGTGCCGGCGCTCGGCCGAGGATGCTCCGGAGCT
>JAOEGS010009865.1:0-27526 GCA_025447755.1 Corythornis vintsioides | reverse complement strand
CAGGGGGGTTGGACTAGATGATCTTCTAGGTCCCTTCCAACCCCTAATATCTATGAATCTATGAATCTATGAATTACTCCCCCTGAAATGAGCTATAAGAAGTGTGTGATATGTCATTACTTTAAGAATGATGGGCTTCCTCCAGCTTGTTTCTAACAATTGCTGGATTATTTTGGTGGTTTGTCCTTTGGAGAAGCACATGTTGATCAGATGCAGCTTTCTGATCTTTTTTTGCAAATTTTCAAAAATAAAATAATTTTAAAACTTCTAACCTTCTTACTTCTAGATAGAGCAAAAAATAAAACTCATTAATCATGTCCTGCAGAATGTCACTATTATAGATGCTGTGAGGAGTTGCCACAGTGGCAGTAAAATATTAATATCGTCAGAAAACCAATTACAAGGTACAGTAAATCACTTAAACGTGTTATTGGTGATATTCAGAAAGCAGTAAGAATTTCTTTCTGTACACATAATTACCTGAGGCAACCACATCTTTTCATGGTCAGTGAGGGGGAAATGATAGTTGATGGTGAAAAGAGGAACTTGTATTTCCAGAGACACTTGCTGGTATTAAAAAAAATCACCATTTTTCATCCTTGTCTTCAAGAAGAGCTGAATGCACTCTTCACCTCAGTGATTAGGAGTAAACTAGCTCCAAAGATACCTTTTAAAACCCTGCCAGTATACTATTAGAAGTACAATTTGACCACTCTGGTAGTATCCCTGTTCATTTGGTCTGCACTTCCTGTAAAAACAAGCCCCGGGAGATTTTTCCTAGCTTTGTAAAAGGGTTTAGTTACTTTGTATTAGTGGTCCTTATACTCACTAGCATTCCTCAAATTCCACACACTTGTAAGATTATGAGAAATGAATTCTATGTCACCATTCCTTGAGATCTCAACTAAATCCCTTTCTCACAGCTTTTACTGTGCTTACTTTTACCTTAACACCAGCAGGTTACTGGCATGTGCCCTGAGGGTCACTGGGTTTTATTTGGGGCTTGTGCTACCATTTCATATGCATGTGAGAAAACTCATTATTGTCACCTTAACCTCTTTCTTGGGTCCTCGCACCTGATGCAGCTGCATGCCTTCTGCATCTTATTATAAATCCATACTGCTGGTTAACTGGATTGCAGAACAGCTTTTTTTTCCTGTGGATTTGTATATTCTACAGCTAGGAAATTCGGGTGCTACCATGACAGAATGAAATAACAGTAGGAAAAAATCTCCATGGGATGTTCTTTTAAACTGATTCATACAACAGTACAATGCTGAGTATGTGGCAGTGAAATTGTTGAACAAAGACTGAACATATTTTCTTTTGTGGGACTCAGCTAATAGTTACTATGGAAATATAAATTAAACAATTGGCGATGTGTTGGACTATAAATACACCTGTAGATGCCATTCGCAGTGCCCACTTCTTAAAGCAAAATAATTTAGCATTAGATGTAAATACAAGAAATGTTTACTTGCAACACAACACAAAACAAGTCATCTTTACTAAGCTGCTTTCTAGACAGCACTCCCAGACCTGAGTAAGAAGATATGTTGCTTTTAGGTTTTTTTGTTGCCTTTTTGTTGTGTTTTGTTTTATTTTTACTGTTAGATAGTTTCTGTTGCTTTCTGACGTATTGTTTCTCAAATACCATTCCTTTACTCTTGTATAGAAAATTTCGGGAATTAAACTCTGAAGTCAATAAGATGAAGCACTATTTCTAAGCACATCTGCCTGAGTTTAATTCTTTTTGCTTGTCATTGCTTCTAAATCTCACTCCTGTGCCAGATCTCCTTCCTTCTCCATTAGTGGCTTTATCTTCACAACCTTATTCTCTTGCCTTACCAGTTCTCTCGGAACAACAACAAAAAAAAGGATGCTTCAAAGTATCACTGACCTTCTTTGTCTATGTATTGATTATGGTGTGCCTTCCAGAAAGACACGTCACCCAAGATCCAGCAGGCAGTAACCTTTGGTTGCAATCAGGGTGATTCTCTTGGGTTTACACTGACATAAATTGTAAATAATCCCACTGAAGTCGAAGAGCCAACTCTGTGCATTGGTATATATCCGAAATGAGACCTCGTATGTTATTATCTCCATATATTGATAAAAGCTACCAAAAGACCCACTGCAGTATCAACTCTACACATAGCAATTTTAATACCCATAGACACGGTGCTTACTCATAAAAGTTAACTGAAATTAAGTGTCTAAATAAAGGCAGGTTCTTTGAAGATCACATTCAGTTTTCTATTGCTTCACTTTTGTTATCACCATAGCAAAGCAATACCGTGATTGCTATCACTTGCAAAAAAGTTTGTGACTTTGCTTTTATAGATGGAGCGCTCAGAATGGGAGTGACATTTGGCAGCATGTTGACCATTTTAGCTTCTTACAGAAGCATTCTGCAATATATTTGTAACATTTTAGCCCTTCAGTCCTACACACACACACATAAATATAACACATTTGGCTTGTAATTTCACTCTTCACATAAACTCAATCTACCTTATACATAAATTGCAGATGTGTTTTGTGCTGGCCTATAAGACTTGAGATGCAGACACATATTCAATCACTTAATACCACCTCTGTGGGCAGAAATCATATCATGCCCCCCCCCCCCGCCTTATTATAAAGGGCAACACAATTTGATAACATTTTTTGCTGTTGTGCATTAATAACTACATACACACATGCACAAGTGCATGCACAGACACACAAATACATGAATTCTTTACAAAGATTTTATTGACTTCAGTGATAGCAACATTTTATTTATGTGAAGGCAAACTGATGACAGACAATACAAAAATTATAGTTTCTTGCCCTTTGACTGCTTTGCCTACAACTATGCCAACATATCTCCCTTGTGAATGCCTGTGATATATCAAACTTATGGGCCTTTTGAAAGATGTCTGAGAGTGTTTTAGATGAGCCTACAAGACAAATATTTTTCTCTTTCTTCAATATGACAGAATTTCAACATCCAAATAACAACATATTTCTGCCTAACAGGTATAATAACATAGTTTTCTGGTACCTCAAACCCTTCTATGAACTGTATTTCACATTTTTTCACATTATTATTGTATTGTTACTAGGTGACTTTGTTTAAATCTCTGTATTTAAAGCAGTCAGCATTATGATGAGACTGTATACTACCAAGACATCGATAGATACTTCATAGTTAAATTATTTAATATACGAAGGATTAAATTGTCACTATTTCACAATTTAATTACTGTATTTCATGACCAAATTAAAAAAATTAATTCTTCAGAGGACAACTGAATTACTATACTATTTTTTTTATTTTGATACTCAGTGACTTATGCAGCAGAAACAATTAAATTGAGCCTGCTGGAGTAATTAAATATCAAGCAATGAACAACAGTAGTCCCTAAAATTTTCAAACATCAAATATACATTTATTGTTACATCTCACAGAATATTTATTGATTTTTGAACATAAGCAGAAACTATTTCCAGATCTTATAATTACATTACTTTTTACAGAAATACAGTTGAAACATCTCATAATTATAAACACATAGACATTCTTCAATCTTCTTAATATTAAGGTACCTGGATGTGCCAATCTGGTTGCATCTTCGGGACAATAGGAAATTCCTATGGAAATAAGAGGTATGCAACTACATTTTAGTATCTTCGGGTATAATCTTTCACTGGATAGGAAGATACATGAGAAGTAATTGGTCCCTGTGTTATGTGCAATCCATAGTTCCATCTGCATTAAATGGTGAACATGGCTACAAAATACCTTGAGTTACAATGGTAATGGTTAAGTAAGATGATAATCTACAATGTCTGAAGAGTTTGTGTGTGTTTTAGGAAACAGTTAAAATATTCAAATAACTGCACTTTGTCAATTACAGTAGTATAGTCCTTGAACAGACTGAACACTGGTAAGTGTAACTGTCACTATTTCAGTTTTCTGAGAGTCAAAAAATGCAATAATCACAATGAGGGACTCTGCCTTTCTCTGAAATTCTGTTAATTGTGACAAAGCTATGGAATGTAAGTAAAAGTTTTGATACAGAAGAAAACTAAAGTTGCTGTTGAAGAACTGGGAATAGTTCCTGTAGTTGGGTGTAAGGTCTATGCCCATGCACACACTCGACACACTTAGCATTTGCCTGAGTGACACGGGAACTCCTCAGCTAATTCCTCCATGGGCGAGGCAAATGGCTCAAGGGGCTTTTTTTGATACATATACCGACTTGAAAGAAGTTGATTGACTGAACCCCACAACAAAGCATTTGACTAACCGTTAGAGGTACTCTCCGGGTGGGAATTTTGGACATCCACTTCCACCAGGCAGCTCCTGCTATGCCTAGTCCAATTATGAGATGCTATTTTTGTTCTTAAGATGTGCTGATTAACTCCCTGGGTGGAGAAATTGGCAGTCTCGGGGACTACCCCAGCAGTTGCTGCTGTAGAATTGATCAAAAAGATTATTTTAAATAGTCAGTAGCAACTGTTGCTGGAGATACAGAAATAGTGACACAGGACAGTATTTTGTATTTAGTTGAGGAGACATTTTTCACACTGAATTCAAGACAATCAATAGTATGGTTCATGCATATGTTGGATTAGTCACATATGACCATGGCTCAACTGAATTATGAACATTCACTACTAGAACAGTTCAAAGAATCTCATTTGATATAGCTGATGTCACTGCAAGGGACATCTGTAACAGACTTCTGTCACCTTCTAGACGACTGACAAGAAATCTGATTACATGCATAAACATGTCCTTATGCAAAAGATCTTAATAAATTAGTATTTAAAAAAAAAAAATGATCTGTCCATGATTATCAGTACACTCTTTTCCATAAAATCTGTAGGTAGTGACTATATTCATAATAGTATTTCCCATTAAGGCGTAAACTGGCCTCCAGTCTGAGCTGGTGCTTGCAATGTTTAAACTCACATCTGTTTACCTTTCACCTGGTATTTCCTGTTCTGTGTTTTCAGAAGAAGTCACACAGTGATCTCAGTGTATTTGCTTACAAATTCTGTAATAACTTTCCCTGGAAGAGAATATACCTACATAAGTGCCTCCTGGCCAGCAGTCTTCAAAGGAGTTTTAAATTCTGGTAAGATTACAGATTTGAAGATGCACTACATATTTCAGAAAGCATTGTTTAAAATTAGCAAGAGGAACCAAGAAGGCAAATGTCATGAAATGTTGAGATTTGCTGCAAACTGCAAACATGAGTAATGAAAAAGACTATCTTTATTATTTTCCATGATAAATATATCAGGAGAGGAGGTTCCAAGTGTGGAATAGTGGATCAGGAATGGCAATAAATAGGGACTAGATGAGTTGTTCTCTTTAAACAGAGCAGAAGGGACTCCTGAGTCAAAGAAGAAGTGGGATGGCTCCCCACAAACTCATGAAGGAGTCTGAACCAGAGGTTTCAAAAGAATTATTGTAGTATCCAAAGAACACAGTTAATATATCTCTTAATATTCGGAAAATAAAGGTAAAATTAATGAAGCTTTGCAAATATTTCAGTTTATAAGTGTCTTTGACCTCTGTTTGACATCAGTTTCTTTGTTGTTTTTATTGCAGACATATTTTAATTTAGTTGAGACATGATATGTGAATTTGTGTTGCCATTTTACGCACCAAGATTTCACAAAAATGTACAAATGATTCATCTTAGAAATGCCTACCTCTGCTGTTTTCTTATTAAATGTAAAAGCAAATAATGATCTTCAAGAATATTTAAATAAGTTGTTGCCAACAGCATAAATAAAATAAGAGGAAAGAAAATATTTAATTAGAAAATAAAAAGTCATTATTGCAGTGCATTCTCTTATCTTCTTTCATTAACAGTGATTTCTTCCCTTCAGCTGCTTCACTTAACTTGCTGTTTTAATCACTCATTCTATTAAATTTAATTTATCTAGACATAAAAATGTAAATTATAACCAGTAATTCAGGTAACAAGTAATAATGACAGAAAATGATATGGCTTTATCAGAGAAGGAAAAGGGAAACTTTATCTGATTTGTCAGTGGTTTGCAACAAAGCAGAAGACTGGGTTTAGGAGCTCAGATTTGGTTGTTCCTATACAAACCAAGAGTCTGGAATAACTAACCTCATAACCTTGAGTATGGAAACAAAGATTAGCATCAATCAACATCTGCACAAAAGAACTGAGTCCTACTTTGTTGCCTGTGAGTCATTCATTTTAGGGAGCTGCAATAACTGCAACTCTGAATTCCTTTGCTCTAGACTTTGCTCAGCCCATAGCTGTATACCTGCAAAAAGTCAGAAGAATGAGTGCAGGACTGCATTTCTACGCATAAGCGCATGTGTGGGTACACACACACACATAGCTGGAACACAGACAAGAAAAAGGTCTGTGATTATTGAGATAACACTCTAATTTGGTGACTTCTTTAAAAAAATGTTTTTGTCAGCCTCTTGTGGTTTGATCTTGGCTGGATGCCAGGTGCCCACCAAGATACTCTATCGCTTCACCCCCTCTCCTCTCAGCTGGACCGTGGGAAGGAAATAAGATTAAATTCGTGGGCTAGGACAAAGTCAGTTTAATGAAGAAGCAAATCAAAGCCGCGTGCAGAAGCAAAAGAAAGCAAAGATTTATTGTCTGCTTGCCACCAGCAGGCGCTGTCTGTCCCGTTTCGGGTAGCAGGGCTCCAAACGTGTAGCGGTTTCTCAGAAGACAAGCTGATGCCCACCTCTTCTCCTCCTTTTTCCTAGCTTTTATTGTTGAGCTGATATCAAATGGTCTGGAATATCCCTTTGGTCAGTTTGGGTCAGCTGTCCCAGCCTTATCTCTTCCCAGGATCTTGTCCACCCCATCCCACTGTAGGGGGAATGTTGAACACCAGCCTTGGTGCTGGGTGAGCCCTGCCCAGCCGCAGCCACAATAAAGAGTTGTTCCCAGCACCTTCTCAGCTCTCAGTGCAAAGCACGGCACTAGGAGGGCTGCTAAAGGGGAAAACTAACTGCAGCTCGGTCAGACCTAATACACAGTCAAACGCTTAAAGGTATGTCATCTATTTCAGCAGTCCCAGTGATTTAACTTAACTACTGGTCCTGAGGAGCCTCTTCTCCCACAGTCTTGACAGTCTTATTCTATAAATATGTATCCTTCCTCTTGTGAATACTCAGACTTGTGATATACCAGTCCTGGACCATGCCACATACACAAATGTGAGTACTTGAAAGTATGTTGAAAACAAATACAAAAGGAAGACTGGCAGACCCACAGAAAAGATTTAAGATCTGAGACACAACTATGTAGCAATTTTTATTTATTTATTTATTTATTTAAATGTTCAGAATTTGGGCATCTCTAACACTTATATTTCGAACTGAACAGCAGAATTGTTCAGGATGATCAATTCACACCTACCTTCCCTTGTTTTCCAACCACATCATGACATACAATAGCTGCATGAGGCATAAAAATGTCACTTTTGAATAAATGTTTTTAGAAAACAAGCAGTGAAAAATAGGCAGAGAAAATTATTGTGACAGTGCAAAATAAACCACGCAGCAACATCTAGAAAACAATGTTGATAATGTTCACTTTAAGGGAACATTATGTTTAACTGTAATAGCAGTCACTTAGTCTTATATTCAGTTCACATATACACAATACATAGGAATATCTATTTGAAGAATGAAAAAGGACAGCTACATGTTTTCAGAACAGAATACGAATATTTTTCAGGATATCAGTATTTTTCAGAATATCATTCTGTTTTCAGAACACAACAGCTCCAATTTTCTTCACAGAACTTGGTCAAATATGTTTGAACTTTTTCAGTAAAACTGTTCACCAAACTTTATTTAAAGAAACTTCTACTGTGACTAGTTTCCTACTTTGTTCAGTGAATTAATGCTTGAGATTTTCTTGTAATACATAGGCCTTTACAATTTAAAATTTACTTTGTTATCTAGAATACCAGCCAAGAGACTGTAAAATAATGCAAAGTTTCTAAAAACAAGGAAAAGTTTATAAAGAATCACTATTATTTTAACCCTATCAGATACAACATTTTTCTTTACTTTTCCAATGTAACCTCATAAGTATAGCACATTTTTTGTATACATAAGTTTTCATTTTAATGCTGCTAGTTACAAGAATGCTCCCATAAATCCCCAAGTACTGTACCGACAACATTTTGCCAAGATAGGCTAAGAAGTTTCCCTGCCTTGGAACTCCTGACTCCCCCTACTACACATGAGAAAAGAATTTTGCTGCTGATAGTCCAGGACACTTCACTACAGAAAGATGTTTAATGCCTTTCAGGGTGTGAAACAAATACTGGAGGCGACATGGAAATTAAAATAATATTAAAGGTACAGCACTGTTCACACATTAATGAAAGGTGTAGTTCCAAAGAAGCTTCCTGGGCATAGTGCAGCTGGTATGCAAGGAATCCATTCCATGGTGGTTCTCTGATCAATATTGCCTGTGAAACAGCACTGAGGGTGGAGCAGTGTAAAGATTCCAGAGCCAGGCTTTATGAATCAACACAGAAGATGGGAGCTTTATGGTATTATGGAACTCATAAGCTTCATATTTGCCACCCTGGTCCAAAAAATCTGTAATTTTTTCTCAAAGTACAGTTCTTTGTGTAATTATAATACCAAAACATATCTCCATCCCAAAGGCAACCTGCTTCTGAAGTGTGACCACCCCTCACTGAGCTTGTGCCCTGAATTTTCTTTATCTATACCTTTAAAAGTAAAGCAAGATAATTTTACACCAATCATGATAAAGATATTTGTGATGAGAGTCACTCAAGCTCTACCCTGAAGGTGAAAAATAATCTAAAATGGCTTAAGGAAAGGGGTACATTAGGGAAGACATCATGAACAAGTCAGGGGAGATACCATCGCAGGCTATCTCTGAATGTTGGGATCAGTCAATGGGCTGAGCCTCTCTTTCCCCCAGAGGGGCACCTGTGGGTAAGCTCCTGACTCAATGAGTACTTCCCTGGAAAAACTCAGAAATCTCTCTGGATCTGCTTCTTTTAACTTAACATGTTTTGTATATTTGCATGTACTTTGCAGACAGTGAATTTATCACTGGCAATCCACAGGAACCTGTACTTCTGTTGCTTTCAATAAACTGCATTATTCATGTTGTCAGTCACAAGAGTCTCTCACTGAGCTCCCCCAGCTCCTGACTGACTGCGTGAGACTGCAGAGCACAACCAGACTGGGAGTGAACCGCAGCCAGGAGAGTTCAGATGCAGTGAATAGGACCTGACTAATAGTGACAAATTGGACATCACTCAGAATCCAAACCAAGCTGCCCCCAGCCCCTCTGATATCTGAGGACAAGCTGGAATGTGAGGGGCTTTATTTTCTGCCAAATTGCCCCTTTACATAACACAGGGCTGTCAGAAATATTTACCAGAGCATATTTCAGCACAACACTTAAAATCATTTTGTATCTGTGCTTCTGGGCCTAACTTGTTGGGAAAACTCTGTTGCTGCTTTGACAAAGCTTTAGTATCATCACTCATCTGAGAAGGGAACAGGATTACTGGGCCTAAGTGTCTTTTTGGCTTTTTGCAGTTGCCATGAACAAAAGATCTGAATTTCAAAGTCTGCTCCGGCAGTCTCTACATAGTCCTCAGATGATACAACTCAGATAATACAACTTCTGTACCTATCATCTGTTACTATCTCAAGTGTCCAACATCAACATAATTGTGACTGTGTTTTCTTCTGGTTATTTCACTGAAGATGTCTTGAGTTAATCCATCTTGTGCTAAGATGTTCTATTTTCCTAATAAAACATTTGTGATATTCCAACCTCTTAATCTCTTATTCAGTACCATAAGCAGAGGACCATCCTTGACTTCAGATCATTCTTTGGCCCAAGGCTACACCTAAATACTTTCTAAATACATTTTCTGCTCCAGTAACACCTGATCAACATTCAGACTGTGTCAGCTTGCAGCTTTTGGTCTCCAAAGAGTCAAGTATGAAAAAGCAAAAACAATTGCATGCTGGTAAGTCTGCTATAAAACAGTCTTCTGAGAGGGGGAACCAATTGCTTCAAGTCTTTTTCTTTTTGCAGGTGTGAAGTGATTTACCATGACATTACAAATGGTGCAGCATCACATTTTTACAAGTAAGCGTGTTTAGATGGGTGTACGAATCTTCATGAAACCTTATCTATTTACCTTGTTTTGTTTCAGCATAAATGTATTTATTTCAAACTGGGTAGAGCTAGTTAAAAATACTCTTTTTTTCACTCTGAAAAAAAGTACTGTTTTTTCTGTCAAAGACTAAAAGCAAAAGCTTTTTTTTTCTTTTTCTTTTTTTTTTTATTTATTTTTTCTACAGTATTTTTTAATTGTGAACTAGAAGCCTGTGCTGTTTTGCCAAGATAGGTTTTAGGATGATCATAAGATGCTTCCTTCCTTCCTCCAAATTTCTCAGAACCCAATAGCTAGCTGACAGTTTTAACATCATTTAGTTAGCAGCATCATTCCTATCTAAAAAGCCACTTCAACTGACTTCTTTTTGATATAATAATTGCATCAAGTGATCAGATCAGATGAAAAACCAACCAAGCCATATAATGTTTTTCATGATCATTAAATTTTTTTCCAGTACTTCCATGAAAGAAATTGCAGTTCTAATATGTGATCAGAAGGTCCATTGTTGGGGGGGATACCAAAAGTTGAGAGACAAATACTGGAGTATGTGAAGTAGCTAAGAAAGTGCTCCTGGAGGAATGTTTAATGGAAACGGCACAAGAAATCTGTAGAAAATCTGTCTTCTTTAATGCTGCTGCCCACTTTTTCTTCCTCTAATACCTTCTACTGTAGTCTGTAGGGGGCTTGAGCTCTAACAAATGACTGCTGGTAACTCACTGTGGTTGTTTAAAACATGAACCTCAGCTACTTGTTTCCTTACCTCTGTTGAAGGTTACCACTATCATAGCAAAGACATTAAAAAGCAACCTGTTCCTACATCAGCCAGTCCAGCACTTCTAACAGCCTAAACTGCCTATGAAAGAGTGCTGAAACCCTAGTTGGCAAGCTGCACCAGTTAAGGCAAGCTGACTGCCTCCTGGCAGTCAGTGCAGCTGCTGTGACAACCTCCAAAAGAAGGTTACTCTGCTCTGCTGGACCACTAAGTCCTGACGCACTACAGCTCCTTGCTCAGCAAACATGATTCAGATCCTGTAGACCACAACCACCCCAACAGAAACTGCTCCGTGGTCAAGGTGTTTATTATACTGGTTGTTGTATATTTTGTCACAGAAAATTGCTGTATGAAACAGTACAAAATAAGAAAAGGAAAATAACATAAAATGTACTGGACAGGATTCACAGTATGCACTGCTTTGTAAATCAGGACTGTGATTACAGTGTTATGAGACCATAAAATGAGTGCAGGCTCACCATAATGATGGTGCCCATTATTTAATTGCTCTGCTTTACATTGATTCAGAAAGCGGTTGAATTGGACCCTCATATTGTATTGTGAACTTCTGCAAAACCATTACATTTTGTCTTCCATCATTATAATACAGATGAAACGCAATCTCCGTGGACAGACATGGTGAGACCCTTTAGTGACATATATGGCCCCTAGAGGACATTTCTGCTTCCTTTGGCTCTTGCAGTGACATGTCTCAATACTACCTGCACAACTGCATAACTCCCTCCACTCCTTTCTGGCCACAGGAGAAGACATGCAGGATAGCTGAGTACTTGCTCGGGTGTTCCAGGGTCCTGCTTTCTAGATTTGCCAGGCTCCTGGGTTAGCAACACTGTGTCATTGACATAGCTAACCTTAGAAACACCTGTCTCCGAGCAGGTTAAGGCAACTGCAACTCAACACAATTTCCAAGGCAAATCACCTGAAAAAAGGAAATGACACCTACTGCATTACTTGATCTGAATAGCATAAACACAAAAGGTCTTGAATGTTAAAAAGGCTTTCGCAACATTTTAAAAAACTGCTGATGTGAAAATAAAGTTTGGAAGACTTTTTCTTACAAAATACAGGCTCTCCTATGCTGTCAGCATTGCCAGCATGCTGACACATTAAGTGAGATTCCTCTCATCACAGTTTATTGCTAGTGGCACTAATGGTTGCTGATCCACCAGTCAATATGCACAACATGTTTAACTTCCAAAGTGGCAGCCACTTAATAGTTTGTCTCATGTATTTTTTTTTCAGCAAATAGAAAAAAAAAAAGAAAAAAGAAAGAAAACCCCAAACTACTGTATATCCACTTTATACGTCAATTCAGAAAAGTGAATATACCACAAAACTCTAAGCAATATCTAGTACTGGATATTAATCAATAATCAGAGTTAAAGAGAGTTACTTTCTTCTGCATTATTTTAAATTAAATCACTCTGTAGAAAATTGCTTGCTGATCAAATAACACTTTCTGTCACCCAGGAGAGAAATAAAAACTGTCTTAATCTCTGTTTCATCTATTGAAAACTTGAAAATATTTGTCCTCAATTCTCCAGGTATTTTTGTAGCCTAGCAATGAATCACATCTTCATCACAACACATAATTCTTCATTTTTTTTGTCAAACTATGACAGATCCTTCCTATATTTTGACAAAAGTCCTCTGCCCTACTCTGAGCCCAAAGCTGCATTACTCCTGCCCTGCTGACACTCTGATGAGGTTGCAGCCATGGATGTCTATCACTCCCACAATGGTCTGACAGCAAACATGGCAGCCCAAACTTGTATTGCTAAATTCAGGAGTCTGACTAAAATAATATTCTGGTTTGTAGCAAGCACGCACAACCATCAATTAAGAGTAAGGAGAACTGAAGCCATTACTTGTAGGTGCTCTTATTTTTCTACTTGGATCATTAAAATAAGTTATTTTATATTTGTTATAATCTTTTGCACCACAGGACATTTAATCATGCATATAATTATCTGATAAAAAATGATGAACAAAATATCTATTAAGTGGAGAACCCACTTTTCTTAACTGAAAACCTGCATCACATTCTTCAGCAATGGAGAATGTGTCACATCATACCTGCTTTTAGTTACTGTGGAAAAAAGAAGTTTTGAAAATAATTTACCACTCCTTAAGAAAAAAAAAAAAAAAATCACCTCATATGACTGGGCAAGTCGCAGTTTGCAAAGCTCCCTTTAATCCTGAGGCAATCACTTTTCCCTTTTTGACTACTCTATGCTGTCCTAGTTTATGTTGCCCCAGGCCTCTAGTCCATCTGGCCTATAGGTGAATCTATCACTCCCATCTGTCACTCGTGACAATTTTTTTAAAGTTGTGATATATATAGGAAGAGCAAGAAAAAGGGATGCAAACAGATTCTGGTTGGTGTTCCTTACTGGAGAGAATCAAGTATAGTTTTCTTACTGACTCTTACTACTTTCCATAAAGAATAAAGAGGAACAAATTAGAAACATTTATTCTTTTGTTCTGCAAAAACATATTACTGAGCTTAGTAAATTCACTGTTAACACCGTCTTGGAATGGGAAACAAAAATGGCATTTGCAATATTTAATTAATTATTTTCTTGGGTTGATCTTGTTACCACCGGGAACTGTTTGGTGTGTTCCACAATTTTGATTTTTCTCTTGTGTACTTTTCTGCTAGGAGTCTTTCCCAGACATCAATGAGGAGAGACTTAAAATACATAAATCTAAACTAAAAAAGAAGAAAAGCTGCTACTTCAGTCCCCAGGCTCCTCACTTGATATTCTCTAGCCCTCTCGAAGCTGGCCATCAGTGCCATGAGCAGTGAAAGTGAGAAGCACAATGTTGCTGATGCTAGCACCTCCGTGACAACTGTTTTAATATCTGGGTCCCCTGAGATGAGAAGATTTCCCCAAACTGAAAGCCATTAATGCTGCTGTTAAGTTTCTTCCTCCAAAACCCATTGACAGAAAAAAGTGAGTTATTTTCCTATAGTCAATAAAAATAAAATACAGTATATTGGAAATTCAGGTAATTGCAAAACACAGGGGCACTTTTAAAACATGATTTAACCCCTTAGACATCTGGCATAAGTTCAACACCTGTGAAGAAAAACAAGAACCGGGATTCATCTGAATTTGTGTCATTTCAAAATATGTGTAAAAAATATTGTCTAGAAATGGACACATCTGAGGTTCTGTTTATGCAAGCACTCCAACATTTATAGTCAAAACCTGTCTGACAATAATACAGAAATGGATTTTCTAAGGACATTTTTAGATAACATTTCATGACCTATACTGAGATGGTCATAGCTTCTTTCCTATCTGGTACTTCAACATAATATCTTGCTCAGATTATCTAAAGAAAAGGAAAAGAAAAAAGAAAAGAAGAGGAAAAAAAAAAAAAAAAGGAAGCAATCCCAAAAGACTCATGATGTTATCTATGTCTTCCTCTAATAATTTTCTTCATTTTCATTCTTCATTTTCCTTTTTCTAAATCACCACAAATAGAATAGATATGCTGATATCTTTAGTACCTATAGTGACTCTGAGGATAATGTAATTTCAGGTCATTTGCCTTCACTGGAAAATCTTCAGGATGGAGTGGTGGAAAAATACAACATGAGAATCCTTCACTCTTCAGGTGAGAGGTATGTGGAGCTGGCATTACCTATCCCCACTGAGATTTAAAGTGTACTTGTTTCATGCTAATGCACAGCAATTCATTAAGCCATAGTACATTGGCCATGAGAAAAGTCTGATTTGGGAAAAACAGCAAAATTGCTTCCATGTTCCTCCAGCAATATACAGTTTACAGATGTGATAAATTGCTTATCTGAGCCTTCACTTAAATCATTCAGTGGCTATTTCAGTTATTTTAAACTTTGATATAAATCAGAATGCAACTGCTTTTATCTATATCCAATTCTACAGACACAATGTTGTTAAGCACAGTATACAATCTAGATTGAGTAACACTGATTCCTTCCTCCCATTTTCTCTCCTCCCTGAGAAAAGTACCAAATGTTTGTTTCTGTGCTAAAAATAGCAAATACAATAAGATATATTAATAAAGTCTTTGTCAGAATATCGTTATGATTTATTAAACAAGGGATGCTTTGATCTGGAATACTGAATAATAATAACAATGTATTTACAAACAGGGATTTGTTATTAATGAAATGTATATATTAAAAGCCAATTAACAATGTGATTATATAATGCAATATGAAGTTACAAAAATAAATTACTTGAGGCACAAATAAAAAATTAAATTGGGGATAAATTACACAATGAAATTTAAATTAAACTTAAAGCCTCTAAATAAAGAAAATTAATATTCATAATGAACATTTTAAAGTAAATTTAATAAGATTTATTCTGGACATTGAATAAGATTTTTTTTTCAGTCTTGAAAATAGAAAGGTGATAGATTTTTAAAGAGTTTTTAGAAAACAAAAAAAAATCCTAAAATTAATGTTACAATTTATGAATCCAAGTTCTACTTTACAAATATAATTTCTGGCATCCTTAAACTAGTCATTTCTCTAAAGAAACTTCCCTTTACATGGATTTTCCCCTAACTTGCTTCTTCAAGGTTTCTTGCGTATTTCTTTGTAATATTTAGAAAAGACCATTATCGGAGGAAAGAAATAAATCCTGATAGCCTGCTCTTTATTGACAGATGTTTCTATTTGTGATGTATCAGTGCATATCAGTGCAAAAATTTAGATATGAGTCTCAAATCTGTGGTTTGGTTCCATCTGTACTTAAATATTCAAGGATTCCTGAATGAAAGTTGAGCAATGGATGTGTAAAAACTTTATGATCAATAACAAATCAGGGTAGATGACTCCCAAATGGGAATAATTGCAGTCCTGGAATCTATATCAATAGAAGAAGAACAATCAATTATTAGGTATATTTATGATATGATAAACCACCCCACTGTTATTCAGGAAATCAATTTTCTTTTGAAAACTGTTACTGGCTGGAATTCTTCTGTTTTAAAATTAACTAAAGCTTTCAAAATCAGTTATTACCCACAGATTACTTTGCAAGCCAGATGTATTGGAGAAGAGGAAACTATCATGATGTAGTGATAAAGCAGTCAGTAAGTGCAGGACTGACAGATCTAATGGATGCCTCATCAATATTTCCTTGTTTATTACAGCCATTTTCTCTTTCAAGAAAATACTTCCATCTGCCTGCAGCATAGCTTGGAGCTAAAGTAAAAAATTTGATATTTTTTTTTTCACTATATGCAAGCAGACTAACTCAACAATCATTACACAGAACAGACATGAGGAAGATAAAGTCAAAATGTCACATCAATAACATCACATTCTCAGTGTCTGTAAATCCTTTTAAACTGGACTTCTGCACACATAAAAAATAGCCAAGTGGGGGACTTAAGGCACCCTTTTAAACCACATCCTAGTAGCTCCTGCTTCTTTTTTTTTTTTTATCCAGTTAATAACTGGTTAGCTCAGGTATGCAAAGTATAACAAGAATTTACAATGGCATGTTGTTATTTAACATTTATTGTTATTTACCTCATGATGGAATGGCAATAATACTTATGGGAGAGGAACAAAGAGGAAAACTCTTGCAGATCTTCCCGATATTACCATCAGGAGGACTGTGTGGTAGGCTATGCTCACGAGTCTTTTTGTAAGGATCCAATCACCTTTACAGACCCAGGGCCTTCTAACATCCTTGCAGTCCACATAATCCTCCTTGCAGGGTCCTAACAGCATGGCTTCAGCAAACCTATCTACCTGATGTCCCTCAAAGGTGCAGCTTTCCCTAGACATCTCTGTGAATCCAGCATGTCTGCAGTCCTCCAGCACTCCCCATTTTCAAGCTCCTTCACCACTTTCAATCCTCCAATAAAACAAATATATCTGTTCTGTGTTTGTATTCTCAACCATATACAAACCCTTGGTCTTTTGCTTTTACATAATTATTTACTTACATTAGCTTTTCTATCCCAATAATCAAGTCCGATTATTTATCTTTCTCCAGACATATGTCTCTTAAGTGGCCTTAGTTGACTTTCTTCCCAGATGTAGGTGATCCTACTACACAACTCTACAGAAAATAGTATTGCTCAAAGTGATGTCCATTTGTTTCTGCTCTAAATAATTCAGCTACAGTTGAACTCAATTTGCTTAGGAGCTAAAATTCTTAGATAAATACTGTAACCTTGCATTTATTCAAATCTGTATGTTATTTTGTTCAATTTCCAGCCTTAGTGAGTCTAAGAAAATAGTGAAAAGAGGTGATAAATATTGAGCAAAAAAACCCTAACTCTAGCCCCATATATAGATCCTGACTGGGAGACAGTTACACATTTGGGAACTAGTGATACACATGGCAGTTACCTTGAACAAGCTCAGGCCTACCTTGTGCTGCACAAATACTTGGCCACACTACGAGCTCAGCTCACTGTAACAAGGCCACCTCTGTGACCTTTCCTTTACCTAATAGTGCAGCAAGATATTTTCATGAGCACATCCCTTATGAATAGTCGTTCTCTCGTAAGAAAATGATATTATAGCTTGAATGGCTAAAAAGTAGAGCTCCTCTCCATGGACAAGGTCTATGCACTTTGAGAAAAGCCATCAAGGCTCTATTCGATGTTGCACAAGCACGGGGTGCCCAGCATCTGAAGGGACATAAGATTTACTCACCAGATCTACCTCTTCTATCTCTCTCTTCTTGTTCTATTTTATTGAATCAGTTGTCTTATTAAGCCATTTGTTGTCAAACGTTTTTCACTGAGATGCAGAAAGGATCCTGAAATGGCTCCTTCTCTTCATCACCACCCTGTCACAGTCAGTACAGAACACCTTGCTACCCCAATCCTCAAAAATATTCTAGGATACTGGTTCAGTGCCTTTTTTCCATGAAGTATCTCTCATAATTTCTAAAGTTCAGCTTTGATTTCCATTTGTCACAGTCTAAACATTATGAGACACTCTAATGTTTTACATAATTCAAAAGCCAGAAGTAGTTAGTTGTTTTATATGACCAAACTTTGTGTCTATTAATCATATTTCAGAAGGATATTTTTGTATAGTTTTTTATTTTATGAAGATTGAAAACTAATTCATAAAAAAATACATGAAGCATTTCTTTGAATGTGAAAGATGACTCATTTAAAAATAACTATTTTATTCTCTAACATGATTTGGGTAGTAATCAGCCAAAAGGATACTGACTCTCACAGTCTACTTCCTTTTGGATTGATTTCCACTGATTTGAATAACTGGTTACACTGAATGGAGTTTCAAACTTCATTGAAAAATCAGGCCAGATCTAAGCAGAAGATATTAACTTTTTTTTCCTGTACTTGCTTGCTGCTTTAATTCATACAGGCTACAGCAACACCTTTTAAAGTACTCTGTAGTTTTTCTGGAGATTAGTTACCTGATCACAGTATTTCCTCAGTATGTCAATCACTGACTAAATCTGAAATGGCAGTACAAGGGTGACAAGTAATAGAAATATATGTCGATGTTTGACATCCATAAAAAACAATTTGACTGGTTCAAACATATAAGAATATTTGTTAAATAATTTTAAGAACTTTCAGGTATTAGGTGCAGGACACTCCTTAAAAAAAACCCAACAACAACAAAAAAAACAAACAACTAACAAACAACAAAAACAAAAAAACCAAACAACTTTCATTCATGTACTGAATGCTCTCTGATTATTTGTAATGGCAAAGTTGTAAAGTCTTAGGATAACTCCAGTGCTTTTGGAATTGTTCATAATCACACTTGGGAAATGGTAGAAAGATTCAGCTTAAAAGGCATTTTTATATATTAAAGGAAAAATGTTATTCTAACTTCATATCTTGGTATCTCATACAGCTGTGACAACAGTACATGGAACAAAGTTCTTGACAAACATACCTTCCAATCTTTTTATCAAATGTAGAGGAAAATAATAAAATGTCTAAGGAAACTGGTATGAAATACTTCTAATTCTGTTTACTTTTTTAATGAACTAAACTTTCATATGTTATTTACTTGAAGACAGGGATATTTTTTATGTCAGTCATTCTCAGATTGGATGTAGCACATCATCTATCTCCTTCTGCAATGATTTGGCTTCTATTGACAGTGATGTTCACCTGATAAATACAACCTCTGGACACTTTTGCAATATACCATAAGCCCTGTGGAAGGTCAAAGAAACTAGCTATTGCAAAAGTTGACTCTGTGTCATCATATGGTATAAAAAGGAATTAAGAGAACTTTACATTGATGAGTATAGAAACCCCAAATATCAGCAGACATTAGCTAATAAAAAAAAATAGAGTTTTGTTTTGAGCCTATTGAAAGCTGGATGACAGAAGAAGTTACAACAGCAGGAAGAGAAGCTGCCAAAGGAGAACTAATGTGTAATGAGAAAAGACATTTCAGAAAATAGAATATGGCTCCATTTCTGCTTGTCAGGATTCATTGAGGTTGAATACCTCTGAGTTCACTGCTCAAAATGGACAGTGTATGCTGATGACTAGTAGCAACCAGCCATTCTTCAAACTACAAATCTGTCTCAGAAGGGAATGCATGCCCAAGCACTTCCAGAGCACAGTGTCTGGTTCCATCAGCCTGCACTTTCACAGTGATTAATGTGATTGTCAAGCATTTACCAATACTGGCACTTTGGCCCATTTACAGTGGTGAATGTTTAATATAAAAATCTGAATTCTTCAATTTTTATAACATGTGCTGAAAAAGGAGTTAGTGTTTCCTTTCTTTAGCTTGAAAAATTGTTATGTCCCCTAGAATAAATTCATTACTGAGAAAATACGAAAATATTAAAATAAATACATGGAGCACTCCTTTAATCTAGACAGCTATAGATTACTACATATGTCAGGAAAGTGCCATTTCAATTAAATATAGTGTAAATACAATTTAGCTTTCCACTGTGTCTCTCAATAAGAAATCAAGAAAATACATGTTCTTCTATGTCTACAATTCTTTAAAAGGCCTGTCTTTATTGAAGACAGATCTAAGAGAATCTTAGAAACCGAATGTCTACAAGCAAATGGATAAGATGTTTTCTGGAAGGAAACCTCAGAGGCTAATTGGTCCAATGTGCTGAATGATACTTGAGAGATGCAGCACAAGATGCATGTCCTAAATTCCTGATACAAGATCATTCCTTCCCATTTCTCCCATACGGACCTGAAAAAGCGGTTGCCTTATCTATAATTGTTGACAATCTGTGTCCTGTTACAAAAAGTACTGTTCTAAGAGAGTAAAACTCCTGATGATTTTGATGTTGACCAGATTCTAAGATCAACTTTGTGTTTTTATCTCCACCTTGAGCAAGCAAAGAAGCCCCTCTGCAGTAGGTCAGAACTGCACCTAGGGACATTTGCAAAATAGCAAACCAGCTATGTAAATCCTGTTATTTAGTGCTCCCACAAAGATTAAGATAGACCCCCACAGATCTACATGGAAATTTGGATTTGACAGCTAAAGTTAGATGAGTACTTCAGCTTGATTAAAAGACATACTGCAACCTCATTGAATCCCAACATAGATAACTTCCACCTTACTTAAAGGAACAAGATGCAGAAGCAGCCCAAGTACTCTGGGGAGCCCACAGTTTTCTCCTTCCCAATAGGAGGTAAAGGAAATGGCAAGCTTGTAGACTGGATGAAAATTTGGAAAATCATATGCTATTTGGTATCAGTGATAAATGAACATAGGATAAGCAACTGTTTTGTCTGGGGGAGGAATACTTGTGATGACATTGTATTTGGAATAATTTTAAGGAATAACAAAAGGCCCCAAGGAAGAAATTTAGCCGTGAATAATTAATCACAAAGGATTGCAAGCTCAGAAAAGAACGTGTTGGAAGTCAGTATATAGCTTCCAACGAGCCTACACCTGCCCAGGAAAATTCGCAGAGCTCTTTGTAAGCTGGTCCTAGGAATGCTCAGATACTCCAACATGGAGAGTGATGTGGTGAAGTATGACTCTCACCTCTCAGAAATTCAGCAGTCTGCAATCAGAGGCACAGATCTGACACAGCCCAGCCATATAACCTTGGTTCAGGCTGATGAAGAAGCTGTGAATCTGTCAGAAAGAGCACTGGGAAGGTATGTAGAGCAGAAGCAGTTAAGATAAGGAAGATAAAATTGTACACATAAGGATGTTGACCACCACTGACTGCTCAGTAGTAAACTCACTAATACTTAGCTGACTAGCACCATAATTGTTGCTATGTTGTGTTTGTGTTATCCATTAAATAACAATTCTGTACTTGTAAATTGTATATATCCTATTTGTCGAGCCTCTTTGCATATGACAAAACGTGCCTGAACAAAGTGGCCTGGAAAATTGCAACTGACACAAAGAAAATGAGCAAAAAGAGAAAGAATATAAAATATTCTTTCTCTTATAAAAGAAATAAAAGAAAACTTAAGATCAGGAATAGGTACAACTGGAAACAAAGTAAATAAAATATTACCTTGAATTAGAGATGGATATGTGCCCAAAGCCTATTTTGCAAAAGCTACTGATTGTTGTGACTTCCTGCTGTGCAAGTTTTCTACAATACATTATATTTCTTAAAAAACTAGTAGACTCGACCAGGAGGTGGATTTCTGATGAGCACCAATAAATAAATAAAATAAAGTCAGCATTGCATTTCAGCTTTTCACATACATGAATTGTTAATTGGACATCAGCTATGTCTGCATTGCAGTTACAGACTGAAATAATTGTAGCTCATACTTTACCAACTAAGTAGCCTGAATATTGGTTGCAGTATAACCACAGCAGTAAAGTGGTGGTTTTTTCCCAGAAAAAGTAGACAAATTCTACCTACTTCCATATGCTGAGTACCATGATACTGCAGTCAGGCTTTTGCAAATGTATGAATAAAGCCTGCTCTGCCGTATCTACATTGCAAAAAAACTATTTCACTTGAAGAGTGGGACAAAGATCACCAAAAAGAGCCACTTAAAATAGACCATGGAACACAGCTGAGAAAGTTGCTGATCAACAGAAGAAGACTAGCATGAAAGACTTGTGAAATATACTGCTGGAGAACTGCAGGAAACAACCCCAAGGAATGAGTGCCACTATGACAGAGAGAGAACCCAGGCACCAATCCTGTCACAAACCTGTGCCAGAGGAAGGAAGTGGGCTCTTACACACTTTCAGAAACTTTTCTGAAAAGAGTCAGTATTAAGCCAGGGTATATCTTGGGTTGCAGACTTAAACAAAAGTCTTTGTAGAATCATGATGTTGAGAAAAAAACCCAAATAAAAACCAACAAAAACAACAACAAAAACAAACAAAAAAAACCCCAAACCAAACCAAACCAAACGATCAACAAATCTTAGTAATAGAAGAAACTATGCAAGTAAATGAAGAATAAATGAAAATCAGAGAAGAGACAGAATAAATTCTGGAGACAGGTTAGTTGAAACTGGTCCAGACAGCACGATTTCCTTAAAAAACAAACCAAAAGGCAATGTATCCCACTTCATTTTTAATAACTGCTCCATTTTCCTTTCTAAATCTAATTGGATTTATTCTGCACAATGATTAGCCACAGCTCTTTCTTTTTCCATCTTTGGACCTCAGTCTGACTTAGTGTTTTCCAAATGCTTCCCAGCCAAAGATGAGATACAGTACTCATTCCTTGTTCTCTTTGACTAGTCAGCCTGCTGTAGCACTGCTTTGTCAAATTCCCATGCTTTTATTTAGGCCTTTCTCACATCTTGCAGGTTCCAACCTGTTGACCTCTTTTGCTAGTTGTTTAGATTGATGAAGTACACTGAAAATGGTAAATCTATTGCTTTAGTGATAATCTGTGTCTGGCAGTTTCTACTAAGAAGGAAATGAATTAATAATAGCACTGTTTTCTCTGTAAAACAAACCTGTCTGAGGCAAGAATTTAATTTCCTTTGGAAAGCGGGCAGGTAGAAATAGACTAATTTAAATTTGGGTTCTTATGAAATAAAGAGTTGTTTTTAAGAGGAACCATGTTTTATGTTTTTCCTCTCTTCCACTGTTCTCTGTTATTCCCCACTCACTGTTTCAGTTCTTGTTAAGATGTCACTTAGCATTTTTTCCCTCTGGAATGACAGCAGGGCATGCTGCTTACACTGGCTAGACAGATGCTTACCCCAGAGATTAAGCATATCAGCTTCTGGACTGCACAGCCTGTACCACCATGGTATGTGTCCTTGACATCAGATCTTTGGCATTAATGTATGTAAGTAACAAGCTAGTTAGCAAGTCAGATGGTGCAGAAGTTGTGCATTTCAAGTAACAGATAATGAGCTCCTGAAAATAATAAGTAAAACAAACAAACAATCTGATACTGTATAAATAGTTGTCTGATAATTAAAATCAAATCAAGATCCTGAAGCAGTATTTAAATGGTTAAAATATGTATATAAACCCAGAAATACTGATAACTGCTTAGAGTTTAACCTGATTTTGAATAATATTAAACAGGAGCCCCATTATTGCCATTCAAGTGTCTAGATCACTAACATAAATTCAACTTTTGCTGTGGGAGGCAATACAATGTCTTTGTGAGGTTTTGTTGTTCTAGAGCTGCCTTGGAAGAAGACTTTGGAGAGCTGAAACTTTGAAAAGATGTGGTTAACCTTTCTACAATAGAAAACAAGTCACTGAAAAGAATGAGATCTCTTCCCTCTCAATGTTTAATCTGCCACCACCAGTTTGATTGAAGACATCACACTTACATAGACAAAGGGTTCTACCCATCAGATTCACCACTGTAAATTTACAACGTAGATATTTGCAACTGTTTTGGACTTGTAAATTTTATTGTTTATAGAGGGTAAATAGGTTCTTCTGCAGTGTGACTTCTCACATCCTATAGAATGTACAGAAATAGGTCAGACAACTTAAGCCTTGCAAGTGCATCTGTTTCCCTTCTATTACATTTGAGGACAGTCCCTTGTCTCCCATCTACCAAGGAAGTCAAGGCTGACTATGTCAGATATAGTTGTCTGCATTACTTCTCTCTAAAATCACGTGTAATGAGCCCCATCCTGGTGTCCATGGAACATCTCTGGGACATCCATCGCATCCATTCAAAACTTGACACTTCTGTCAATGGAAATTAAAAGGGTGGATTTGCATAATGGTTTTGGTTTGCATTTCCACTTGGAGAGCTTGAAGACTGCTTCAGGTTTTTTTCTTGCCTATGCCTTGGCCAACCAGCACTGTGTGCTATAGCAAAACACAGTCCCAGCTTACTGACAGTTGCAGAATGTATGAATGTAACATATTCAGACTTCACAGAAAGTACAGCCTAAATTTCAAAGATCAAAGATTTGGCACAGTTCTCATTTTATCCCAGTTGATTCTCTCCTCCTGAGGCATAGGTAGGTTGTCAGCCTTCAAGTGAGATGAGGTCCATTTAAAGACTGTGACATTGCAGATGTCAGAAAAATCACAGATTCTACTTGAAACCAACATTTTTTAATTACATTTGGCATTCCCATGCACATTGCTGTCAATTCTCTACCACTGATGGCAAGAGGCTAGGGAATGTCCAGCATAATTAAAAACTTTCATTTCTAATATATTCCATGACTTTTATGTACCTTCGAACCTTAGGACTCCTGTACTGAGCAAAGAGGAATGGAAACTAAAGGAGTCTGACACCTCAAACACCTCTTAAAAATTAACATCTTGCCCAGGAACTGCGAAAAAGTAACTGCCAAAACAAAGCATCAGGAAGCAGCTGACTTTATTCTCCTATGCCTCTACAGAGCCTGAGTCCTCTCCTAATAACAACTGCTTAATTGATCACATCTACTTTTGAAACCAAGGCTTGAGAAGAGGCATTGGTGCTTCTCTCTACATTCTTCAGAATAGCACTGTGGTTAGGTCACTCACCTAGAAAGTGGAAATGCATTTTAGGCCCTCTTCCAGATGACAGGCTTCAAACTTCCCCGGAAGACAAATCAAACAATAGATTAAAGTTTCTGTTCATTCCTCCTGCCAAAGAAGAGTCAGTAAAACCAAGGCATCTAGAGTCATGGCATCAAAAACTGAGCAAAGGAGGAAGATTCCAGTACTGTGACCTTGTGATGAGGGCACTCATTTAGGACAGGATAGGAATGAGTGGTCCCAATCCCTAATCCCAGAAGAGGCTATGCAACTGACAATCAGTTGAAAAAACTGTCATGATCCAGAGTGCAGAACATTGACATTTTCATTCTGTCTTTTGAATTACCTCAAATCAGCAGCAAAGGTTTTCAAGGCTCTAGTAGATTAGCTTTAGTAAAACCTCTTCCAAACCTATTCTGAAGTGTTCAACTCTACCACCATCTTAAAAACAGCATACTGACAATCTTTTACAGTATATTTCTCTCTGAGCAAAGCTTAATTTCCTAACCATATAGTTCACAATTTGGTGTCAGACACTATCTCATCCTGCTACACGTGACCTCTAAAGGAGAATTCATTTGTGGTTGCAGGAAGTGAATGGTAATATAAGCACTATGTCTGATCCCTTCTTATCAGTGAGATGAACTGCAAGGCAAAATGGTGCTATGGTGTCGCAAGTTCTTCTTAAAATGAATTAGGGAAAAGGAGAAATTGAAATGACAATGAAACACATGGCTACTCTCCCATAATGTGACCTTCACGCAGCAAACTTTTAGAACAGTCTTCAATATCCATCCCAGACCAACAGTACGACTGCACATTTTCTCTGCAGTATTTCTAAGGCAGTAAATCAAAGAACATCTGATATCTCATCTAATATCTCACATCCATCTTATAAGGAATATTTGTTGCTTAGTATGAAGAACTGTACTAAAGATCAAACAAGACATTTGAGAACATTTAGCCATTGGATTGTCAGCCATTTCTTTGGTTTCTCTTAAATCAGTATGTCAAACAAACCTAAATCATACTCCTGTATACATAGTTGTAATGAACGTAAATGTTCAATGTTATTAAGCCTGGAGCATGACATTTTCTATTTCCTTTTCACTTATGTTTTTTAATCAATTGCAATGATTCTGCCAGCACTGGACAAGAAGACCATAATTAGAGGAGCATTTTGTCTCAGCTACAGGTGCCACCAATTTATAGTACTAGACTTGTTGTTGACTGAGTTTTACTCTTTCAGTGGAGTTTCCACAACATTAATCCAGGACTAGCATGAAATTTTATCAATCAGTGACCTAAAGAGTTAATCAATTCAAGCATAATTTTGAATCAACTTTGCATCCTGTGATAAAAGGTTGAAAACAAACAAAAAAAAAAATAAAACTTGTCTTTCAGCAGTATATTTGTAACAGCAAAACATTGACTGGCAAAGTTTCAATACAGTGTACAAGACTTCCGTGTCACAAAAATAAAAGGCAACCAGTTGTCTGGCAGGATATTTAACAAAGTTCCAAAGGACTAATGCAGAATAGTTGATCAAACAGTGTTTTGTGTGTTACAGTCTTATACACCATCAAGATAAAATTGGATCCAAACTAAGCATTACTAACACTTTTAAGTGCATGGAGTGCAATTCTCTCCAGCACATATAAAACCAAACAGTTTGTTCTAACAAATGCTGTCAGGTGTCTTCTGTCCTAGTAATATAATGGTTTACAGGTTATAACTTAGAAGTTAAATGAATAAACAAATTTGTTCTACAATGCTCCATAAAAATTTATTTCACATGTGTAAGTGATTCTCAGACACCCTCGGTCTACATCCACAAAACTATACAAATACTCCTAGCTTTTTTTTCTTCTGCTTTGAGGGATAGTTGTCATCAAGCCCTAAGAGATCTCATCAGAAGGTGTTTCCTCACTGGTGATTTACTGTACTGCTTTAATGTCTCACAGTAAAACCTCTTTCCATATCTCATGGAGTTTGACATCCAAATGTAATATGTTGCTGGCTTTTATTTTAGCAGAAAATACCTTTATAAAGAAAGCTGTTTTAAAATAGCTGATGCTGGAATGCCCACTAAGGAAACTGAAGACATTGAGTGGCCACTAACTCCTGAACTAAGTGCAATCCAGAAAGAAGTCTCTGCCCATGATGGCAATATGGCTAGGCATATTAGTAGACAATAATATGTATCAGACTAAGATTTACCTGAAGAAAGTCAAACCAGGTATTCGATTTCTCACATAGGTGCACCCTAGGCTCCAAAAGCAGTAAGCTTTTAAAGCATTATAAGTAAATTGGGGTAATACAGAAAATGCTGATCTAGTATCTTGCATACATTCAATAGCCTGAGGCTAGTTTCCTGATGTAGAAAAAAAAATAGCAATACACAGTATTGCATCTGGAAGGTATTTCAGATAGCTTCTATCCACATTTAGAACACTAGCATCTGGCAGAGCAATATAATGTTTAGACTAAGAACTATGAAATTACTTCACAAAATGTCCAGCCTTTCTACAGACTTGCACCCCCTGTTTTCTACATAGATTCATAGATATTAGGGGTTGGAAGGGACCTAGAAGATCATCTAGTCCAACCCCCCTGCCACAGCAGGATCA